>CM039318.1:141487668-141488668 GCA_022316695.1 Camellia oleifera | reverse complement strand
ATTCCAATTGAGTCTGTGTCTAGAGAGAGAAAGAGAGAGACAGAGAGAATGAGGATCGAAGACGGGAGTGATCAAGTCTCTGCATCGACGAAGCACCTTGTATTTGCCTACTATGTCACTGGCCATGGCTTTGGTCACGCCACTCGTGTTGTTGAGGTCCACTCTATAGCTACCTCCATTTTTTTTTTCTCTCTCTCTCTCTCTGATCTACAGCTTTTTTGGGGGATTGGGAATACTGGGTTTTTAACTTTTAGGGTTTTTGATTAATTTTTCCATGCTGGGTTGTTAAATTTTATTTATTTATTTATTTTTCTTTTCCCTTTCAAATTTCATATTTGCAATTAAATTTGATCATGATGATACTTATAAGGACCATGGTTATGGTAAAAGAATTGTTTTTATTATGATAACCCATAAAATTTGGTAGTTGTATTATTGCATGGTTCTTTACTTCCTCAATTTGCTTCAATTTTGTAGATTTAGGTGTGGATAATAGTGTGCTAATCTGGCTGGTTCAGTAATGGTGGATGATGAAGAATACTAATCCTCTAATTGATGAGAAACATATAGAATTGATGGGGTGATCGTGGTTCGGTTTAGGAGTAAACCAAGACCAAATCACCACCGACGGTTCCAAGAAATTTGGAACCATACCAAACCATAAAATTATTGGAACCGAACCAAACCGAACCAGTAAAATACAGTTTGGTTTGGTTTTTGGTCTGAAACCACGCTTTTATGAAACCTTGTCGTTTATAACATGATCACAAAATATCACTCACAATCTACTCAAATATCAAGCAATACGCCATTATTTATAAACCATAATAGTGTAGAACTAGTTCTATTACTATACAATAACAAGTTTGCAAGAATAGAACATTGACAATTTATGTATAAAAATAGGATACTAATTAGGTACTTAAGTGTTTATGGTAAGTAATAAATTATATATATATCTAAATGGTCTGGTTTGGTTCCATACGGTTCCATAACTATA
>CM039318.1:141417668-141485168 GCA_022316695.1 Camellia oleifera | reverse complement strand
AGTCAAATAAATATTTTTCCCCTGCAGTTGGGACTTCATCTATGCAGAGTACGTGATGGCAGCTGGCAACCATCATCGGTCGATAGTTTGGCAGGTGATCCTTTGCTTTATCTTTTTTGTGCAGTTTTGGTTATCTAGTTTTTCGGTTGGCCTAGTGATAGCAAATCTATTTCCAAATACATTTCTTTCCTTGGTTAGCTTTTTCTTTTTATTAGTATGAGGTCAATGTGTCCACCTTGTATGATGCATATTGGGTGAATTAGGTGATATTTTTGGCACATTAGTCAGTGTTGCTTAGTTTTTGGATTGATAAACTCTAGGAAGATGAATATGCTTATGATGACACTAGTTACTTGCATACTTCTAACATGAATTGGTGCAATGCGTTATGGGCACATCAATGGAAATGGTTAAAAAAGGCTAATAGACTTTGGAAGACGACATGCATATCAAGGAATCTTCTATATATATCTTGCTTAAGGAGGGTTACATAAGTGGGGTTATGCTGAAGAAAGCTATGAATGGGATTAAATGATCTCTTGAGCTTGGTTTTGTAAATTTATTGTAGTAATTAAATCTTTGGAATTGAACTATCTAATTATTTATCATTCGAGTGAAAGATGCATAGTGGAATTACATTCATCCTATTTAAGTTGATAACATTCTTGTTCCCGGTAATGATGCAAAAGGTATTTCCTGATCTTGAAACCGACCTTAACAGAACCAGTTGAAAACCTTATGGACTTCTAATGTAATATTGGGGAGGGGAGAGGGAAAATTAGTTGGTGGTCATGGTAAACTTAGACTATTGGTGGGAAAGATTATGCATGGTGGTACACCTGGAATATTGGTTGGAAAGCTTACACATGTAACCACGACTAGTCCAAATGCTGCATTTGTTGTTTTTGTTTGCTGATTTATGCAAAGTCTAAGGCAAGGACATTGAGATATTGTGTTGTATCTTGCGGCATCTTAAGGGTGCTTCAAGTAAAAGTCTATATTGTTGTGGGCTATTCTGATATAGATTAGGGTGGAGGTTTTGGATGGGAGATCAGTTTGGATATTGCACATCATTTTGTTTAAGTTGTTTGAAATTTTGAAGGCTTGGTTTGGTTTGTTTGAAATTTTGTATCTTGATGTGCTAGATGGGGTCAATGTGGGGGAGGAGTCAATGTTTTGAGAGGTTGATGTACATTGTAGATCCCATTCTTAAATATAGCTTCAACATTTGGTGCAGTAGGTTGTCCAACAATACATATACATAAATACTTTTATAATATATAAATTATAATACATATTTTTATTTATATAATTTTCTATTAATGTTCCCTTATAATTTTTTATTTTTTTTCAATCATGTGGAACTTGTTCTATTGTTAAAAGTTTACTGTCTTTTGGCATTTCTTGTGTCTATGTGCAACTATTTTTTTGCTTTTGGTGTTGTTTTTAATTCTTGTTCTTTTTGTTCTTTCCCTTTTGGTGAAATAGTAAGTTTCTTTTGTTGGTTGATTGATGCAGATAGCAGAGGATTATTCTCACTGTGAGTTCTTAATTCGCCTTCCAGGATACTGCCCAAGTATGTTGCTCTAGCAAATTGACCAGCTACTGAATTTCTTTCTTTTATTCATTATTTCTCCTTGCATCTGGTGTCGTAAATTTTGAATAGTCTTTAATTCCCCAATTTGTGTCCTTAATATTTCAGTGCCTGCTTTCCGTGATGCGATTGATGTACCTTTAGTTGTGAGGAGGTTTCACAAATCTCGCAAGGAGGTTTGGATCATTAATTTTGTCTTTTCCATGGTAGGGATAATTTAAAATGTAGGTTATTTGTTCATGTTTTAATTTTTTGCTTACTTTTGGTAATCCAGGCAAGGAAGGAGCTTGGGATCGGAGAAGATGTGAAACTTGTTATCCTGAACTTTGGTGGTCAGGTGTGTTACTGATTTGTCACTTTCTTGTGCCATGCCTGAGTAACTGCTTGCTTTATTGTATTTGTTATACTAATCTCTTAGTGAAATATGTTTTTTTTAATGTAGCAAGACCTGTTGTCAGGATCTTTACTACCTGATCATGCTGGCACTTGACTTGAGTACAATATGTATAAGCTGTTTGATCCCATGGATCAAAATCTTGCTATAGCAAGGTGTACATTGCATTGCATATTGATTAGTTGCTGCTTTAGTTGACCAGTGAATGATTTGTTCCTCTGTTTCCAGTGAACGATTTCCTTTTTAAATTTTGAATAATTTTTAGTGTAAATCTGAACACCCATCGTTCATAGGTTACATCTGTTTGGATGTTAATCTCCTTGGTGGATTTTAATTGTTTTTTATTCTGCTATCTACCATTTGCAGCCAGCAGGTTGGAAGTTAAAAGAGGAGTACTTGCCTTCTGGTTGGCTCTGCCTGGTATGTTTTATGGCATATGTTTTAGATTTGGGTTCTTATGTGCTTAAGTAGTTGGAGATATAATGGATGGTTTGGTTAAAGTTCTTTTTATTCTGTCATTCAGGTTTGTGGTGCTTCTGATAACACGGAGCTTCCTCCGAATTTCATAAAGCTAGCAAGAGATGTGTATACTCCTGATGTCATAGCAGCATCTGACTGTATGCTTGGTCAGTATGAGAGTTTTTAGCTAATCTGAAGTCATTGAATGAAAGCAAGCAATGAAGCATCCTTATGATTGGCTTATTGTTTCAGGAAAAATTGGGTATGGCACTGTCAGTGAAGCTCTGGCATACAAGTTACCATTTATCTTTGTACGTAGAGATTATTTCAACGAAGAACCATTTTTAAGAAATATGCTGGAGGTACAACTGAATGCTGCCCTTCTTTTTCGCGGTTCATTCTTTCATTTGGTTGATAAGCATCTGATAGCTGTCATGAAATATAAATTTTTGAACAGTATTTTCAAGGTGGTGTTGAGATGATTAGGAGAGATTTACTAACTGGGCAGTGGAAACCTTACCTTGAACGTGCAGTTAGTTTGAAGCCATGCTATGAGGGAGGCATTAATGGTGGTGAGGTATTTTCTCGAGATTCATGATGAATAAAACACTTTATTCTTGCATGTTTATGGTTAAAATGATAAAAGATTCTGTTGAATTTATTGTTTGTTGTGCCTCTTAATTATTTGCTGTTTATTTTGGGAGCCACAATGAAGAATGAAAAATCTGATCAAGATGCAAACATTTTTTTTCCCCTTCGATTAAACTTGAAGAAATTATGAAGTGAAAATTATGCTTTGCACATACATAGAATATTGGAAGGTGTTCAACAAGCGTGTTGGGCACACTAATACTTTGTTTGGTTGGGAGATTTGGGAGGGGATTTGAAAATAGAAAGGGAAAAGGTGTGTGAAATTAGGTGAAATATAGGTATATTTTATTCATATTTCACCTACCTTTTCCCTTTCCTTTTCCAATTCCCTTCCCAAATTCCCCAACCAAACACAACATAAAGGCCACAAAGAAAGGAGTTAGTTCCGCCACATCCCTTGAATATTATGAAACATAATGATTAATATTTTTTTTATTACTTGGTATTCGGCCCACTGGACTGACAAATCCGGGGGACCAATCCCATTTTCCACTAATGGGGCCCCCAATTAAACCAGGGTCAAAGTCACGTATGGACTGGCCCCGAAAAATTATTTGCACCTAGGAGGTTTCGAACTTGAGACCTTGGAGGGAGCACCCCCACGCCCCAAGCCTTGACCACCAAGCCAACCCCTTGGGGTTAAACATAATGATTAATATAGCATTACATAATTGTATTCATATTTAGGTATAATCATATTCTTAATTTGAAAGGGAAGGGTTCAAAACTTTGAATTGACATATATTACTTTAAAAATAAAAATAAAAATAAAAATAAAAATAAAAATAAAAATAAAAATAAAAAAACCCTTCCAATTTACATGATTAAATATTATAATGACACCTTGAAGTCCATGTTTTAGCATTGCCTTCATCATTTCATGGTTGTAAGCTAACTGCATCTAGTTGGCTGAACTCACAATTCGAGCATAGTTCTGTTGTACATTTCTTTTTCTTATTTTTTGTTTTTCTTGATTGTGTGAGGGTTGTGCCCCCTCGGCACGTTCTCTAATACAATTTTCTTTGTTGCTCATCAAAAATAAACAAATCAGGTTGCAGCTCGAATTTTGCAGGATACAGCTGTTGGAAAGAACTATGCTTCAGATAAGGTGAACAAATTTATGTATCTTGTTGCATCTTTTCCATTGTCTCTTCGCTCTAATTTTGACTTTCTTCAGCTCTACTCTTTAGTATTACATTATGTGACAGTAGGTTTATGATGAATCGAAGCAATTTAAATTGAGTAAATGACTTGACTACGCTTGTCAACTTTAACTTGGATTAGTTATAAAATTGTTCTGATGGTATGGCCTAACCAAAACGGTGGTTCTTCTTCTTTTTCTTTTTTTTGAAGTGTTTTCAAATGATGGTAAAATTTAGTTATCTTCCTCAATTTAAGTTAAAAGTAGGATTAGTGGGGCTGTAAATTTGGATTGTCAGCTGATTTGGGTACTCATGCAGGGGGCATTGCTTGCAGTTCAGATTGTAAAAGAATGCTCACTGATATTCTATTCAAAATAATCTGTCCGAATTCTTGAAAATAGTTTGAGTTACATATACAATCATTTGTAGAAAGAAAACAACACGGATTACCCATGTGAAAATTGTTAATCCATGCATTTTGTTCCTTCTTAAACATTTTTCTTCTCTTGCCTTGGATTATAGCTTAGTGGAGCAAGGAGATTGCGGGATGCCATAGTTCTTGGGTACCAATTGCAAAGAGTCCCTGGAAGAGATCTTTGCATTCCGGATTGGTATGCAAATGCTGAAAATGAACTTGGTCGTCGTACTGGATCACCTACTGCTAACATGACTGAGAATAGCTTCCATATGAAGTGAGTTTCTTATCTTCACTGCTTCTTAAATAGTCTTAAATAGAGAAAACAGTCGATTGAATGCTGATTTTGACCTCTCTCCCCACATAGTTACACTGAAGACTTTGAAATTCTTCATGGAGATCTTCAAGGGCTTCAGGATACAATGAATTTCTTGAATAGCTTGGCAGAACTTGATGCTGTCAATGATTCTGGAAAGAATACAGAGAAGCCCTGGATGCGGGAACGCATGGCTGCTGCTGGTATCTTCAATTGGGAGGTCTTTTTCATTCCGCTAAAACTCACTGCATTTTCTTACTTACCATTGATTGGGCAGTGCTGGTAGCACTTTACTAGTTGATAGTAAAATTCAGTCGTCAGTCTGTATTTTTTACTTTTTTGTCGCTCCGAACAGTAATAGCAGGATCACCTATCGCTGTCTTGTCTTTGCTACACCAAATGGGTGCTCATTTGTTTGCATGTGAGGCCATTGGTCTAAAGTAATGCACATGAGGTTAAGCAACTTGCTAGACATTAAAGTGTGTAGTCCTACTAAGATTTTTTTCTCTTTGATGCTAGATGTTCGTTTCTTCTGTTCTCCTTTTATGTTTTTCTTCAATTCTCATTTGTTGAACTCCCACTTTGAGTGAGTGTGTGTGGAGGAAGGGTGACTCAGGATTCACTTTCAGTCATGAATTTATTTTATTTTAATATTTTCTGAGCAACATCATATAATGTTACTTACCCAAAAAAAAACATCATATAATGTTGCTTACCCAAAAAAAAACATCATATAATGTTTGGCCACAACATATGAGTCAGTCTTACAACTATTGATTTTTTATTTTTTAAAAATTTTACTCTATGAATAACTGCTGCAGCTTATGTTATTTATGAAATAATAGGGAGTACAGTGTTCTTGACTACTTGTAGATTTCTAGCTGTTTCAACGATTTCACTGTTAAATATTTACTTATACAGGAAGAGATTTTTGTGGCAAGAGCACCTGGAAGATTGGATGTAGTCGGAGGAATTGCAGACTATTCTGGAAGCCTTGTCTTACAGGTGAGATATTTCTGGTAAAAATATACATTCTTGATTTACACAGCGGTACTGGTGTATTGATGAGCCTGAATGGAATAATAATTGGCCATACTTATGGTCCACCCTTGGTCTTAGATATCTCCTTTTGCTCATCTTCTGACCTGACCCAAATTAATTCAGTTGTGCTTCTAATTAATTTTCAGTTATAGAACTAGAAATTAGTTTCATATTTGTGATTGCTTGTGCTCTAAACACAATTTGTCCATTAGCCATCCATCCTTGAATGTAATGGATTAGATATAGCCCAAGTATTAATATTCTCAATAATGAAACATTTAGAAAAGAAATTTGTAATAGTTCTGATGTTTTTGAGTAGTTTTAAATTGCCTTTTTACTTTCTTTTTTTTCATTATTATAATTATAATTATAATTTTGTATTAAATATCTCACAGATGCCTATCAGAGAAGCCTGCCACGTGGCTGTGCAAAGAAATGATCCAAGTAAACAGAGGCTCTGGAAACATGCCCAGTCTCGGCAGAATGCTAAAGGACAAGGTTCAACACCTGTGCTGCAAATTGTATGTACTGGGCATTTAAGTGCATGTTATCTCTTCAGTACATGTTTGATCATTTCAGTAAGAAAATAAATCCACCTAGAAAAATATAGATGATTCTCCGTGTTACATGGACTTTATACCACGGTACCCACATCAGCATGATATGACAAAGGTAAGGGTATGGGGTGCGTCCAACCCCCATTTGAGAATTAGACACTGAAACCCCTATAATATCTGATGGCCTAAGAAATAAGAAGCTCATATTTGATAGTCAAGAATGGTTTCTTGTTTCTTACATAGATAGCGAGATAGGACTCCTCTTTTGCTGAATCCCATTTAATTTCAAGTATATTGCTGAATATCTCCAGGTAAGAACAGCATCCTACATTACATGGCTGTTCAAAATACAATTTACTTAAATATTACAGATGTGTCTACCGACCCCAACTCAACTTTTAGATACATATCCCTATATCCTAAGATTTGGGGTTTGGGGAGATCATACACCTAGAAAGTCTTGCACCCCATAGTTATACCCAAGTCCATGCAAAGTAGGATTCTCCTCATGTTCTTTGGGAGAATGGAGAGTGTGTATTATTTTCTACTAATTTCAAATTTAGAACATCACATTATAAGGAGTAGCTTCAAGTTCTTGGAGTCAGCATAATAGCTACCCAAATATGCAAAGTATGCATGTGCATATGTTTGTTTATTGCTACTCTAGTCAATCTCTTTCTTCATCAGCATGTTGTGGCCTTATCAGGTGTCGTATGGGTCAGAATTAAGCAATCGTAGTCCAACATTTGACATGGATTTATCCGATTTCATGGATGGAGAGCAGCCAATATCTTATCAAAAGGCAAAAGAATATTTTGCTCGAGATCCATCCCAGAGGTGGGTCACCTCTATGCATTTGATCTTTCGAATTTATCTGACTTCATATCCTCTACTTAAATAATTTCTGCTTTAGATGGGCAGCATATGTTGCAGGGGTAATTCTGGTTTTAATGACGGAACTAGGCGTGCGCTTCAAGAATAGTATCAGCATGCTGGTACAAGTCTCTCCCTTTGTGCTTGAAGTGTATTTTGATTGTTTTTTCCCCCAACTTTTTTTCATTTTCAGCAGAGGGAGACTTTTTCATGCTTTCATAATATTTCAAGTTCTTTCATATGAGCTTAATATGGCTAGTTATCTAGTTTTGAATAGATGTAACCGTTTCCACGTTTTCAGTTCACACAGGACGTTAAAAACATTTGGTATAAATAGTTCTCTCTTGTGAATTCAGGTTTCTTCTGCTGTCCCAGAAGGCAAAGGTGTATCTTCTTCTGCTTCTGTGGAGGTTGCTAGCATGTCTGCCATTGCTGCTGCTCATGGTGATTACAATATTTTCACTACATAGATTTTAAATACTGTCATGTTAAATTGCACTGTTTAGTTAGCTTTAACAAATCTGATTATTACTTTAGCATCGTCCGCTTTCTTTCTTTCTTTCTTTCGTTTTTTTTTTCTTTTCTTTTGCCTTTTTTCCTTTTTGGGATGTATATTGTGTTTAAGACAAATAAGAAAAGTTTTGACCTTGAGCCACATCTCACAAATTCGAACCTAATAAAATGTTATTTAGCTAGATGAGTAATGTTTTGTAGAGCCTGTTAGAAGTTTAGTGTTCTCAGCAAGGTTCATCAGGCATGAATATTGTCTTTGACCTTATTCAATCATTCTTACTTCTTGTGGGTGTCTCATATTCTACCCAGTTTGTGCTTATATGATTTGTTTGCGACCTGCACCCGATGAGTGGTGGATATTACATTGTTTAGTGTTTTGTTCCCACAATATATTTGTTTTTTCTACTACTATATTTTTTTTTTAAAGATGTTAAGAAAATCTTACTATACAATACGCGATTCAAAAATATAGATATTTGCACAATAGTGAGTGGTGGTTAACAGAAGGATATGGTCCCAATAATCCTAGGTTGAGAAGTGATTTGTGGGAGAAACTAGTGGATTTGTTTGGGTTACACTTTCGTAGTTGGTGTGTAGTGGACAATATATTTGTTTTTTCTGCTACTACATTTTTTTTTTAAAGATGTTAAGAAAATCTTACTATACAATACGTGATTCAAAAATATAGATATTTGCACAATAGTGAGTGCTGGTTAACAGAAGGATATGGTCCCAATAATCCTAGGTTGAGAAGTGATTTGTGGGAGAAACTAGTGGATTTATTTGGGTTACACTTTCGTAGTTGGTGTGTAGCGGTGATTTTAATGTTATAGTCTGTTATGTGGTGAGGTTGAATATGTGTTACTGGTTCTTTGACTTGGTCATCTAGTTGAGGGGAACAACGTACAAGAGAAAAAGAAAGAAAACTTTGTTACCTAGTTCTCATGTGGAATCATTTCAAATCATTTTGAGCCTATCACAAATTTAAATTTATTTGAACTAGAGAATTAATTGAGTTTTACTTCCATCTACTTTCTGCAGGTTTAGACATCAGCCCCAGGGATCTTGCTTTGCTCTGCCAAAAGGTTTGACCTTTAACGTTCCCTTTAGATAATTTTTATTCACTTCTACCCCTAGTATGTGTAATTTCTGACATCCCATGTGCAAAGTTCTTTTCTTAGCTTACGTAGAAATTATTTGATAGGTAGAGAATCATGTAGTTGGAGCTCCATGTGGTGTGATGGACCAGATGACTTCAGCGTGTGGTGAAGCCAACAAACTTCTTGCTATGATTTGTCAGGTATGTGTCATTAGTAGTCTAGAAAACAACTCTGCTAAATTTATTTTTTATGTAAGGACTCTGGCTAAAAGTTGTGCTTGTAATTATGCAGCCTGCTGAGGTAATAGGGCTTGTGGCTATTCCTAGTCATATCCGGTTTTGGGGAATTGATTCAGGAATAAGACACAGGTACAAGGTCTTTCATGCTTTGTTTTAATATTTCTTTGTGAGTTAGTGATGGGCCGTTTAGTAATTAATGATGCTTAATTTTTTTATGGATGATTATTCAAACTAGAGCTTACCTAAATTGTGCTATTTAAGGCACCAGTTGTGTTCTTACATGGATCATATTAATCCTTTTTTGCTAGTTTATTATTGGGGAACTCTCTCTATTCTTGTTCTTTTCCATGGACCTCTTGTTACAAACACCTGGCTAAAATAGATCAACCCTGAACACACAACATAATTCACATGCATATATACTCCCGTTTTTCATTTTTGTTCACATCTTCCGGTTTTGTAAGATCTTGAAGTCTCATAATGCATTAGTTTTATTTTAACGACAAAAAGGAATTTTGTTTAGAACATAACTCTATAGTTTGCTTCAGAGGGGAGGGCCATTGATCACTTAAAATGAGCCCATATAAAAACTTGGAACATCATAAAATTCTTCATACTGAAACATATTCCCTTCCCCATGCCGTGCAAGAAAATCATGCACTCCTCTCTGCCAACCCCCTGTTCCTACACCACAAAAAGGAAAATTGGAAAAATGTTTCCTCAACTTCAATGACAATTTTGATATATTTTTTTTCCAGCATTGGCGGTGCAGACTATGGATCTGTTAGAGTGGGGGCCTTTATTGGTCGAAAGATGATAAAGTCTATTGCGTCTACAATGTTGTCCCAATCATTGTCTAGTGCAAATGGGAACATTGATGAATTGAATGAGGATGGTGTTGAGCTACTCCGAACTGAGGCTTCATTAGATTACTTGTGCAACCTGTTGCCTCACAGGTATTGTTAATTGCACGAGCATCTTACATGTAGAGTAATGTATGTAGTTAATCTTGTGGTATATTTGGTCAGTCAGATGTATCAGTTTTTGTGAGCTGTCTCCCTGTCCCCACACCTTTTCTTTTTTATTCTGATATTATTTTTTACCTTTGTATACATTTTCAGCTTGTGCCGATATTTAGAAATAAAGCACATGGAAAGAATGATGCTTCCATTAAAGCGAGTTAAAGCTCCTCTAATTGTATTTAATTTTTGTTTGTTTTTGTTTATGTAGATATGAAGCTCTTTACTGTCAGCAGCTTCCAGATTCTATGCTAGGTGAGAAATTTTTGGAGCAGTATGTTGATCACGATGATCCAGTCACAATCATTGACCGCAAGCGTAGTTATGGAGTTAGAGCGGCTGCAAGACATCCTATGTATGAGAATTTCCGAGTGAAGGTTTGTAACTTTAATTTGACAACCTATTTGATTATTGGAGCATTGGGTTTGTTTCATGGCAGAATCTTTGTTCGGGTCCCCCCCACGTATCGTGTCCTCCATTTTTTTTAAAATTGACGTGTCAATATGTCCGTATCCGTGCTTAGGGTAGAAGGCACCGTGGGCATCACATATCATGGATTACCAACCATTGATACCCTCAAAAAAGTATAAAGCCATTCAGCTTCCAGCACACTATTGAGACCCCTCTAAATGTATAAAAGATAAAATCATCTACCTCTTGATGTGGATTATGTACGTATAATTTTAATAACTGAGTTCCCCTTCTATGATATTTGATGTGTAGGCCTTCAAAGCTCTGTTAACTTCTGCTGCATCAGATGAGCAACTCACGGCTCTTGGAGAATTAATGTATCAGGTACTTGCATATTTCTGGTCATGCAGGCTTCCTCCTGGATTAAAAAATTTTGTTGGTGGTGTTTCCCACTTACAATACTTTGTTTCTTTGGATGATCAATACTGAGTTTTTATCACTTATAATCAAAAGCTTGTTCAGCTATCATGTCTCAAGTAAGAGAATGTTTTGTGTTTTATGAGCACATGTTAGTGACAGTTCTGCATCAATTGTCTTTCACATTTATCAATTGAGAACCAAGGACTGCAATGCTTTTGGGAATACTGAAGTAAAACAAGGAAGGCAAAATGGATTGTAGTTGCTGATACACTACCTTGTTCTGCAGTGCCATTACAGTTACAGTGCTTGTGGACTTGGCTCGGATGGGACAGAGAGGCTTGTGCAATTGGTGCAAGAAATGCAGCACAATAAAATGTATAACACTGAAGACAGGACTTTATATGGAGCGAAGATTACCGGTGGTGGATCAGGTGGGACAATTTGCGTCATTGGCAGGAATTGTCTGCGGAGCAGCCAACACATTCTCGAGGTAAATTTACTCCTTTACTTGAAAAGAATAACTAAAGATATGTTACTCTGATGTGTAGTAGACCCTATGATGATTGAAAGTAACAATTGCTATGAAGAACTGGCATTCTCATTTCTCTATGAAACCAACATAATGCTCAAAATAAAAACGATCCAAATAGTTCTTGTTCTCTGATTAACATGATAGGTAGTGAGTCCTTGTAAATGGGCAGAGCCAGGTGCTCTTGTTTTACAGTTTAGGGACAATTATTTCCATTATTGACCAAAAGACACCAAATTCTCCTTCAAGTCCTTTCAGCTCTATCCTTTCAGAATTTTTATACAGAGGTCTCCTCCATAATGATGTGACAGTTGTAGACTTGTAGTTTTGTAATTAAAAACCATTTTGATGGATTCTTTGTTTTGAAATGACAAGTATAAATTCAGCCACATCATTCTGTAGTTCATTTATGTAAACTTTTGGGGTACTTACCAATTAGTCCTATTAACTAGACTTATTTACCTACAGGTCCTAACTAATAAATTTAACACTATAAAAATAAGAGAGTGATAAATTTATCACTAAAAATTTATTCATAAAACAAAGAGACTGATAAATTTATCACTATAAAATTATTTATAAAAAAAAAAAGACTGATAAATTTATCTTTATCACTTAATAAATTATATCAAATAGGACTTAATGGGTAATAAGTCTCCAAAATAGGACTTATTGGGTAATAAGTCTCCAAAGTAGGACCTATTGGTAGTTTACCCTAAACTTTTTCTGCTTGTGTATAATTATTTTTTTCAAGGTAGTCTTCAGCACCATATACTTAATTTTAGGCTGCTACTTGGTTGACGATTTATCTCGTAGTCCATTGTAGCTCAATTTACAACTGGAGGACTTTATTAATATGATTGTTATGTATACTGAATTTATAGATTGTGCTGGAAATAATGGCATCTTTTGTGTTTGAATATCCAGATTCAGCAGAGATACAAAGGTGCCACTGGCTACTTGCCGTTTCTTTTCGAAGGTTCGTCTCCGGGTGCAGGAAAGTTTGGGTATCTTAGAATCCGTCGTCGCAACCCTCCCAAACTACAATAGTAAACTAATTCAAAAATAATAATTATTATAATTGTTTCACATTAGAGAATAATAAAATTATTCATTATTTGTGGTCTACTTTTACGTCCAATTGTGAAACCATTGTAGAACACGCAACTCAAATGTTTGGAAGCACTTTTTATGAGCCCACTTTTTTCAATAAAATAAACATTACTCTCTCTCTCTCTCTCTCTCTCTCTCTACTCTGATAATATGTTAATCTTCTTTTTTTCTTTTTCTTTTTTTTGGGGGGGGGGGGGTGTTTGGGGTTTCCCATAATAATGCTTATATATGAAATTATCTTCGAATATTAATGTACCAAATGCTAACTTACCAAATGCTAACTTAGGCCTCGTTTGGGATTAAGTTTTTTTTAGTAACTTTTGATTTTTTTTATTAAAATATGATGTAAAAAAATTAGTATTTTTGAGATGATTTTTGATTTTTTATGAAAGAATGTGCAAAAAGTAAAGAAAAAAGGAGAATATTTGACTTTTTAGTATAGGTTAGTTTTTTAATTTTTTTAGTGACTTTTTAACTTTTAGATTAAAAAGTGATGTTGTCAAATGAGATCTTAATACCTTTCTACTATCTTCCATTCATCTCCTTCAATATATTTGTCTCCCATTCGAATTTAAACAGGATTGACCCAACATTGGGTGTGTGAGTGGGTAAGGATTGAGCAGCCCAATCACCCATATTATAGACCCATCATTGGGCGTGTGAGTATGTGGATGTCACAATCTCAAAGATCAAAGTGCTCGGTTTAGTTCAAACCCTTGAACTAGAGACAAGCCGTTCTTCTCCCAATCACTAAAAAAAAAATGTTAATAAGAACAAATGAGCTATAGGGTAATAAGGGTTGGTACTTTTGTAAATCTGGAAGCAAAGATGATTCCCAAAAAGTCAATATTTCTCAAAATGATGTTCACAATGTTGAATAGAATGATACTACATTGTTAGGTACATTTCCTAATTATTTAAGCTTTTGGGACAATTGGTGATCTCATACATATATATTTTTAAGAATTGAGAAGATCATAAAGAAGAATATAAAGGCATGGTTGAATTGCCAACCAAACTGTTGGTAGAAAGATTCGTAGGTTTCCACTCATGGTTTTGATTCAGGTTGCTCAAGTTCTTCCATGAACCCCATGGTCATCTTCATGTAGTCTTTAATGTGTGCTTGTCTCCATTCCTTGTAACAGTAAGGCAGAAAATCAAAAACAAAAATCAAGAAACAAAGAAAAGGAAAGAAGAAAAGGAAGATACGAGAAAGACACAAAGAAATCATGTCAAACAAACACTAGAGGGAAGGGAAATATATATACAAAATGAAAATATGGACAGCCTCCATCCAATAGGGAACTAAACTTGTGCTCCTTTTTTTTTTAAATGAAAACATGGAAAGTAAATACCTAGATGTGCAATCAGTTTCATGAATATTCGAACTACCTTTGCAAAAAACAAAGTGAAATGCACAAAAAGAAGGAAACGGAAAAGAGAAATGAAGTAGAAGCTAAATGGAAAAAAGAAATGAAATTGAAGGGGGATACAAGATAGAACCCAATAAAAACAAGAAATTTTACCTCAAAACTCCAATCACCATATAAGTTCGGATCACTACTGTTTGCCCAAACATATGTATGAGCCTGTAACTTCTGAGAGCCATTCTGCAGAAAACCCCCCATGCTATTCTCCTTTTAGTACCGTGGAAAAACTATAAACCAACTAAGCAGTAACTAGAGACATTAAATTTTAACAAGACCAAATTGGAATCCTCCTTAAAAGTGGTCACATAATCAAAATTCGTTAAATATTCCAGTTTAGTTACAGTATTACCATCTCAAAACTCATTTTTACGTCCCCGTCTCTATGTCAAGTAAGCTAGCCATCAAAGAATTTCAGTAATAAAAAAAAGATGTACAGTTTTTCTCAGTGATAAGGAAACTGTATGCTTCCTACATGAAGATCCATTTTATACCTCCCAGTTTGAAATGGTAATATAAGTGCACCAATGATCCATACAAAAATTTTAAAGATGATTTCAGCCATACATACCATCAAAGAAACCTCAACAGTGCACCTATTATACTCATCCTCAAAAGTGTCCAATATATCTAATTCAGGAAGTGTGATACCCAATAATACCTGTGGAAAAAGTTTGTTATAACACAGAAAATGAAATACAATTTGTGTTTATTGTGAAATGGTGTCAAATGAAACCTGTCAAGCTGGCATGAATAAAGCCACAAGACTAACCATCCTCTTTTTATGTGGCAAATGACATAATCAAGTGGGCTTGATTTTTAACATGCAACATGCTTAGACAACCATGAATACTCAAGCAATACATACACCTACTGAGCAAACCTCTCCACAGAGTGTAGTGTCATAAGAAAAAAGAACAGTTAATTTAGACATCAAAACATTAGTATGTTAAAAAAGTTAAATGAACAATATAAACAATTACAATATTTTCATGAACATTATTGAAGGAAGCAACATAGTATTTATAATGTGAGCACTTGCAAGAAAAGATATGTATCTTTAATCGCATTACTTAACAGCCAAAGCCTCCCAATACTCTCTAGTCTGACAAAACAGCTTGAAAACTAGTCTGGTACCCAATGAAAGATAACTTCGCATCTCCACCAAGAAAGATAGAAGCACAAGTGATTTCATTGAAGTTATTGAAAACTGCAAGCACTTATGGTAGAGTGGAAATAGAAAAGAGATGAAATTTAACATACTTGTTCTTGTTTTTTTTTTTTCATATTAAAAAAATAAAAGTTACATCATTGAACTATGTTGCTTGCATGAACAAAAAAAAGGTGTTGAGTCGAAATCAAAATGTCGGGTGAACAAACCTTCCCAGTTACTTTCTTATTCTCCACAGGTATAATAGCAGGATAAATGCGTTCCTTGACGCTAAATCTATGGCTACAAAGAAAGAAAAGACATTCAAATGTGCATCAGAGATGAGAAATGGCTATGAAAGTTTTGACTTGAAAAGGTATAACAACAATTTTAACAAATAGAAATCTAGGATATACATCCATTTCATTTAATTTGATACTTTGAGCGTATTTTATTTTCCCAATTGAGTATTCACATGGAACAAAGAGTTTTATAAATGAGATCAAGGTGTAATTGCACTTTATCTACCAATAATATATAGTAGCCCTCTTACCAAATCATGTGTAAATCACCAATTAGTGTAGTTATAGGAAAAAAGATACAAAACATAAAGGAAGAAGAACCATTCCCCTTATTCTCCTTATCTATCTCTCAGCAAACAAAGCCACAGACACACACATGCAATCATCTAGTGAATCAAAATGCCAAAGAATTTTAACTTGAAAATGTTATCCAATTTTCCCCTCTAAAATATATGCCCTCTTAATTTTTTTTTTCATTCTTTGTCCAACAAACTCGACTCGAGACACCATTGATTGAAACATGAACATAGACCGACTCCTTATCTACTTTGAAAATAATTCTATGTATTTGTTTTTCATTTCTTATTGCTTGAGAATTCTATAGTTTTGACTATTAAATGGTCTTATTGTGGTGAAATGTACAATATTGGAATAATTTCAAAATATTAACAATTGATTATTTTACCAAACTAAGCCTTACATCCCAAACCAATCCAATAATTTGGCTTACTATTTGCCCTCAGCTAAATTCCTGGCTCTGTCACTGTTTATAAGATAGATACAGCTCAGAATTTGCCACAAAAAGTTTAGGACAAAAGGAATTAGGTAAAAAAAAATTAGAAAAAAAGAAAAAAAATCCAAGAGATGAAACAATGATTAAATTAGATAGTCTTGAACAAGCATATGAAAGCGATTACAGAACAGACACAGTTCATTAATCATGAGAGAAAATTCTGGACATCCATCAATCACCAAAATTAAGAAACTTTATCAAAAATTAATGGAAGAAGAAATTGAACGTCCAATGAACAGAGAGAGAGAGAGAGAGAGACTGACAAGCCATCGAGAATTGCAGGAGAAGACTGAGGGACGCGCTTCAGTAGAACTCGAACAACTTCGTCGGACAACAGGCTTCCGTACACGAAGACTTGGTGAAGCCCTTGCGGATTAGAGCTTGTCGCCATTGAAGTCGATCCCATTCTCTTCTCTCTTTCTCTCTCTGTGTTTGTGAGTGTGTGTGTGTCATTTGTTCTCTGCTTTTGATTCTCATGCACATATATGACTGGTGATGGTTGTCAAATGAATTGACTAACAAAATTTTAGGGCAAATTACACTGAAATCCTGATATTTCTATTTAATACAAATTCCTTCGTCCCATTTAAAAAGGGGAGATTTATCAATAAATTTTAAATTTTAAACTTATGGTGGTTCTAATTTTTTTTTTCTATTAAGCTGTTTAGTCCTGGGATATTTTGAGGGACTTTAATGTCCTCATTTAGACATTATTAGATGCATTACTACTGGTTAAGGCGTGTTTTGGGTTTGGTGCGTGTGTGGCTCACACGGGTAAGTACTGAAGGGATGTGTGGTGTGTTGCACATGATACATTGTGAGGGTGTCACAGAATGCCAAACTGCATAAGGAGTTTTTTGGGCTGAATTGGTATGTTTGGTGGTTGACACAAGGCCTACAACCCAATATACAAGGGTTTCCAATTGTAACGGATTCGACACCCAAATACCCACACCTCGTGAAAGGTTAACCCGTTTTGTGCATCCATATTCACACAGTCATTGTGGTTTCCCATTTTGTATTGTCGAAAACCCTAGATGTGTGATTGCTAGCAAATTCGAAATTTTGTTTGACCAAATACGCTGTTGCCTTATTCGAGTGTAGAACGGACTACGTTTGGGAGGTTGATTGGATCGGTATTGTTGTTGTTGTGTTTTGTTTGTCGATCGAACGGTGTGACGTTGCAAACAGTTGACGATAACGGAATCCTAGTTCGCATAGTCCTTCGTCGTTGCTCTGAAATAGTTCTTTCATGGATGAGATGGGTATGTTTCGTAACATTGTGTCTTGGTATTTGTGTTTGTTAGTGTGGTACATTGGATTTATGTAGTTTCCCTGTCAATTTCGTTTGTTTTATTTAATAATGGTTATGAGTCATTCAAGTATGTTGTTGAGTATTGTGTTTTAGTATTTTTTTTGGGTTTTTGTGTGTGTGTTTGTTGTTGGGTGTTGTCGGGTGGTTGGTTGTGTTTCTGGAGGTAAGGGGTGGAAGAAAGTGTGTTAGGGGGACAATGATGTTTGGGACCACATGTATTGGTAAAAACAATGGTCTATTTGTGGGGTTTGGGTGTTTGTGTGTTTGTGTGGGTTGGTTTAAAATATTGTTTGCACTGTATGGTAGGGGGTATGTGTGAGGTTTGTGTGCGTGTGTTGTGGTACTATTGTGGAGGTCGTGGGCCATGGTTTGACAATTTGAGGGTGGGGTATGTACTTTTTTTAGGGTTTTGTGTGGAATGTTGTGTGGTTGGAGTTGTGAGGTGGTGTGTGGTGTGGTTTGGTTGGTTGTTTGTGTGGGGAATAAGGTGGAAAGAACAATTGGATGTGGGCATTGATGGTTGGGGCTACATATGGTGGTGAACAATGATTTGGGGTGGGGTTTTGTTTGTGGGGGAGGTTTTGTTTTTTGTGGTGAGGGTTTGACTTGTGTGGGTTTTGTTGTTTGTTTTTTGTTATGGGTTTTTTGTGTTTTGTGTGACATGGTATGGCAATGTATCCGTGGGATATGTGGCTGTGTGTTGAAGTTTTTGTCTTTTATGTTGGTTTTTGTTATGGTGTGGTAATGTGGTAGAGTGTGTTTTTCACTGGTTTGTTTTGGTTAAGTGGATATGTGGTGTTGTTGGTGGTTATTTTCTGTGTGGGGCATTTTCTTTGTGTAGTTGTATCCGTGGTTGTTGTAATTTTTTTTGAAATGGATTGTGTGTGATGTTGCAGATTGCAATATGGTACGTAGTTCGTGGACTCGATCGTGTGAGAAGCGACGGGTTGTAGAAGCATCTGGGTCGAAGGCACACAAAGTGGGTGTGAAAATGGAGGGTCGCATTCTTTTCAAACAAACAAAAGTTGTGCACAATGCAGTGAGATGTAATGTGAATAAGGGTACTGAATACCAACAACGGCAGGCACACACGAGGATTAACTATCGGTCAAACGTTGCTGCTATAATCAAACTTGTTAGCTCAGCAAAACTGAGGGAGGCACATCTAAAACAACTAAGGAGAATGCTGTTTTGGATTATGATCGAGGCGATCCACGTCAACAATTTGAACCACAATGAATTCAGGAAGTGTCATGATCTGATTTCGAAGATTATAAGAACGTATGATCCACGGGATAATGCGTTTCATATTGAAGGGTCCAGTGTGAAATTTGGTAGTAGCGATGTGAGACTAATTTTTGGTCTACAATGCGGTAAGAGACGTTTGGGTTTATCTCCGGGTCAGCGATCGGTGTCTGACTTCATTCAGCGTAGATGCCGTGACACGGTGCGGTTAACATCAAAACTCGTTAAAAGTTTGTTTCTCGAAGCTGTTAAAGGGCGAACCAAGCAAGATGAGGAAGATGTAGCAAAGCTTTTGGTGTTGCATATGTGTGGCAAGCTTTTTTTTACAAACTCAGGTGAAACAATAAGTTGGGCATTTGGTCGGTATATGAACGACTTGAACACTGCGAGAATGTACAACTGGACTGGAGCAATAATGACAGCACTGATGGGCCCAGTGAAAGAGTTTCATCGTATGCCGTGGAAGGTGACGGGCTGCATGGTCGCTTTATTGGTATGTGAATATTCAATTTAAGTAGTTGTTGTAACACATACTTGTGGAAGATATATTAATAGGCTGATATTTTATTTTTTTGTTATGTTTAGTATTGGATATGTGAACATTCGACAATACTTGAGCCGCAAACGGACAACATGTTCCCCAGATTCATGAAATGGGACATTGGGAAATTGTTGAGTAAAGCTCAGGGGGTTGATCTCTCCAGCCAGTTAATTTTCAGGTATGTGTGATGGGTTTGGTTGCTATGTGAAGGCTTGTATTTTACTGTTGGAACTTGTGTTGAGTTTGTTGTCATTTGTGATGGCAATGTTTTAAAAATCGGACCGGTGAGCGAACCAGAAAAGGGATCGGGTGGACGGGTCACCGGTTCAACTGTCGGGTTGAACCGGAATCGAACCGTGACGTAATAAATATATTAAAATTATATTTAATTAAAAATATAAGTAACAAAATTATAAATTAAAAATATTAAAAATATTAAATTATTTTAAATATTTGTCCTAATATTTTTTACTGAAAAATATAATAATATATTTTAAAATATTATTAATTTCAATTTTGGAAGATGAAATCAAATATTTAATATTCCCTCCATATGATTTTAATTCAAATAATTTGATTGAAAGGAGAGCTAAAATTTTGGAGGGATATCAAATTTTCAATATTCCCTCCAATACATTTGATTGAATCCCACATGGATTTCTTGAATTTTTTTGAAAGAGTTTTTTTCTTATAAATAGGTTAAGACTTTCACAATAATTTCATCAAGCTCTTAATGGGATTCCTCACAAGAGGAGACCCTTGAAAAAGAGTTTCAAATTAAAATTTTCTTATATTCTTATATATATATAAAATAAGAAAGAAAGAAAAGAAAGAAAAAAAAAATATACAAAAAAAAAAAAAAACAAAATTTCTGATTCGGACAACCCAGCTAACCGGCACCGGGTCGACCGGTTCGCCGGTTTTTTCGGTTCTCCTTAAAAACGCCGGTTTTCATTTCTGGCCGGTTTAGAGGGTCCATCCGGACTGGAACCCCGATCGGTCGACGGTTCAACCGGTCGAACCGGCCGGTCCGGTTTTCAAAACCTTGCATGATGGTAATATGTTTGTGTTTGCGCAAGTTAAAGTTAACCGACTTAGGTCGTTCGAATATGAACGTGAATTGATGGGAGCGGATGTTGTTGTGTTTGAAAATGTTGAGTCAGATGTGTTTGATTGTGCTAGAGGTAATGAGGCTTTTATGGATGAATTTAAGGGCGATGGCAGACACACTGAGGCTGCGATGCATGCAGACAACTTGGAATTTGGATTTGGCGATGGACGTGAAGAGTGCAATTCCTGGGAAGGGCACCAACCAGACTTGACAGTTAGGGGAAATGAAACAGGCGCGTTACATGGTTCCACAGATGGAAAAGGCAATGAGGGGGTGAATGACAGTAAACTGAATAAAGTTGTCAGTGTAATCGCAATCCTGGAATCGGAGAATAAAAAAAAAGATGAAATGATTGCATTGCTTGAGGAAGAAGTTGCTGGTTTGAAAAGGGAACTAAGGGCGCAAGTTGTGAACATTGTAGGGGGTTTTGAGTGTGTGCTGGGAATTAAGAATGATGAGGTGGATAAGTTGAAGAAAGAGAATATGGAATTGTAGAGAAATGTATTGGTACTTGAGGATCAGCTCGCTGATCATGATGTACACTAGGTGACGCAAGCTTTTCGGGACGTAGAGGTGTGGCGTGACAACGTCGGAGGTAGTGATGCAGGGGTTAGGTTTGGAGGTGAAGTGGTATACAATGTGTCGCCGATTAGGGCCGATAGGGGGGTGCGCCTATGTGTGACGAGGCTATGGGTGCAAAGGCCGGATGCGAAGTTGTTGACTTGGGTAGTGGGCAGTGTGAGAGAACTGTTGCTGGTATTGTGAATGTAGGGGTGTCTGACGTGGACGAGGGTGTAATTGTTACTGGGTTACAAACATCGTTTGTCCGTAACATTAAAAACAAAGTTAGATAGGCACGAAAATTGCCGGATTTTGAGTACCCCCTCTTAGATGGGCGTAATAAGAAATCAGTCACAGACAGTTGCGTTGTGGTGCGAGATGATGACTGTGTTAAGAATGACGGAGTTATTGATGTGGATGCAATGGTTGTAACTGGCAAGAAGTGGTCCGAATTTGATATAAACAACAGGTTGGGTGTGTGGAAAATGATGACAGTGGAAGAAAAGTCTAGGATCACGCAAGGTTATGATAGACATGGTGATCGGTACGTATGTATTTTATTTGGATTTGTTAAAACTTGTTGGTATGTAAATTTTTATAGGAACTGATAAATGTTGGTGTGTCTAGGGCGGTCATGTGGGAGGATGGTGCAGCTAGTGTGGTGGTGTACTTCAGTGATGTAAAGAACCTCATACGCCAGAATAGCATTCGTGCAAATGTGAGACTGTAAATGTTTTGCATTAAAATGTGATATTCGTTCACATGTAGGGGAACAAAGTTTTATGGAACAACATATGAGGTGTAAGTGTTCTGTGAATATAAGTTATTTATTTGTTTTTGTTTATTGGTAGGTGATTGATACGTATGTTGAGTTGCTTAAAAGCGATCATTTGAGGATGTATGGGGATGGTGAGTTGGCTGACAAGTCGTACTTCTTTAGTAGTGTGTGTTTGGTGAGTTGTGTAGTTATATAGTGTACATTGTCTGATTTGTGTGCCTGTGTGTTATGATGATGATATGTATGTTTTGCAGGATATAGTGAAAAACGATGATACGAGCAATGGAGAAGTTTGTTTGTACGAATGTGTTTGCTGCGAGCGAGTGTTGATTCATTCACTTCCCAATGTGTCACAATGGTCATTGGACAGTTGTAGTGTATGATACGGAAGACGGGAGTTGGAAACATTATAATCCGATGAGGCTGAGTGGAGACAGAGCTGATGTACATCACAATGTAGCAACTCTACTGGTATGATTTGTGAGAGTAATATTTTGCATTTGTTTTGTGATTCTGTGAGTGTTGTGTGGGTTATGTTTTTTAAGATTGTTTCATTGGTTTTTGTGAATTATGGCAAAAAGAACGTGTGACAAATGTGATGAAACAGACTTTGCGTGATTTCGAGTTAGATGAGCAAAGCATTTTGGCAAATTTCAGCAGCCCGTTGGAATCTTTGACCAAGTGTCCACAACAAAAACTAAGGACGTAAGTTAATTGTGTTTGCGCTTTGTTTGGGGGACTGTATTTTGTAATATTATGGTTAGCGCACGTTTGGTTGATGACATGTAACAACTTTTGTTTTTGCAGGCTTAATTATGGGGTCATTGTGTGCGCTATGTGCATCGCTGCGGCGTGGAACGTTTGCTACAAGGAACTAATTGCATCGTACTACGTGCAAATATGGTTAAGGCGTTTGTGAACGATCCAGCACGTGGTTTGAAATAGTAGAAGTATGCGATGTAGGTTTTTTTTTTTTTTTTTTTGTGACATGATCGGAACAAAATCATGATGATTAATTAGCTGGGTACGAATATCGTTCCCTGTTCGACTGTTTTTTGGGTCATTAATTTTTTTGGCTGACACCATTATGGTACATGTTGGAGTGTGGGTTTTTGAAATGTAATTAAAATGGTGTTGCATAATATTTTTTTTGTGGGAAACGTATGGTTTTATTTGATTCGTGAAAATATTTTGTTTACGAATGGGATTTTTTCAGCATATTTTGTGCGATTGTGCATGTTATGTATGTTGTTGATGAGAACATAGTGGAAAGTATCATGCAAGTATGGTGAGTAGGTGGGACGGTAAGATGCACTATTTCGTTTTGAGAAACAAGTCTATGCATGGATTGCAGATACATAAATACCCTTAAATGTGTAATGTGCTTTAGGTGTGGGAAGTGAATGCATGGCAATAGTGGGTTCGTATGCTGTGGGTGTGCCAGTAATGTGATGGAAATCGTGGACTGTTGACAAAATATGCGGTTGTTGAAGTTGTACCCTTTCAAGATAATAATTTACGTATGACATGTTAAATAGTTTTACATGTTAATAGCATACACACAATAAGTTTCATAAAAAAACACATAATTTTGGGACAAAAATATTGTCATAATATTAAATAACTTTCATGGTAATGGGGTATAAATTGTTCACTCGGTACTTATAAACTGGAAGCTGTAATTTGTTTGTAGTAAACGTGTTTATCATACAAGACTAGGACATGGGTGTGGCATACCCAATTATTTGAAGAGATAACAATTGCAATAAAACAAGGTTTGAAAATTAGAAATGTAGGATTGTGCGTGTGAAGCTAAATTGGTTCATTGCATGTTGTGCGGTTATGGTTACCCATGCGTTGACACCGGCCGCATCGAATTTGTTTCACTTCTTCACCTTTGGAAATAATTCTTTTTTTTTTTTTTTGGGTCGGCCTGGTGGTCGTTTGACCGATGGTGGTTGTATGACAAAATCGTCAGGACTGAATGGTGGTTTCTCAACAGTTGGAATGGGTTGTATGTTTTGTCGGTATGAGTTGCGGTAAGCAGCGACGTGGTAAAATTCAGCAACTAACTCGTATAGGTCGAGTCCGCTATTTCGGATAGCAACAACTACGTGAGAGCATGGAAATTCATTGATTTGCCACTTGAAACAGGAACATGTACGTTTGTCAACGTCAACCATGACGGATGGGAAAGAGTGGACCTCGAAAACTGTGTCGCTAGATTGGCTTACAAGCCATAATATGCCTTTATTGTACGCTTTGACCAACTGAGCTTCCATTTTTGGGCAAATAACACCAGGCCACGCTTGTGCTTTTATTCGGCGTTTCGTCATCTGACGCATAATCTTCACTCGAATATTATCAACTAGTTGAGTTATTGATAGGTGGTGTGCTTTCCATATCCACGAGTTGAACGATTCAACAACGTTGGAACTCATCTCACCGTACCGTGAACCATTGGTGTTGCAAAAATACAATATGTGTGAGAGCGTAGACAAATGACAAAAAAATATGACACACAAGCAATTGTGACGTGGAATTTAAGTAAAAACAAAAAGTAAAGACTGAAATACATACCGGAAGTAAGCATTAGCCTAGTATTGAAGGGGTAAGTCTTTTAAGAACGCGGGAACAACCTTCCGTCCACATTTGGTAAATTCTTCGACGCATTGGGTAAATGAAGCCACAGTGGGTGCGTAAGCACAAGTACGAAATTTAGTCAGCATTCTAGCTCTATATGAAGTGTTAACATATCGCAACTTATGTTGCAAGTTACATTGCAAATGTTGTAGGCAAAATGCATGATGGGCTATGGGGAATATGATGGGTATTGATTCCAATAACCCGTATGTCGGTCAGATACGAACGTAAGGGTCCTATGACTGTTGACAACATTTGCGAGATGTCCCAAGAACAAGGCCCAGTTTGTGGTGTTTTTTGAATCAACAATTGCGATGGCTAAAGGGAAGAGACCTAGAAAGGGTTGTTGTGAGTTAGTTTTGCAGATATATTAGTGGTGTTTTGTTGAGATCAGATAACATGTGTGTGAGGCAATGTACACTGAAACATTGTGCTAGTAACAAATAATGAAATTATTATTGTACAACGAAAATGATTTGTGTCAACATTATAACAGTACCTTGATTGCCATCATTCACAGTAGCGGCTAGCAAGTGTCCCTTAAATTTTCCATTCAGAAAAGTCCCATCCAAGAATAGCAATGGTCGGTAATGATTGAACCCATCGATACATGCTTTGAATGATATGAAATACCTTATGAAATGGTTGTTGTGTTCATCGTACTCAATATTGATGTAACTTCAAGGGTTGTTTTCAATGACAACAGAACTGTATCATCGCAATTGGTCGAACAATATGGAGTGTGCACCAAACATCTCCCCCCGAGCTTTTTTAACACCTAACCATGCAACCCAGTAGCTAACCTCTAATCCGTAATCTTTTTTCAAGTCGTAGACAACATCGGTGGGCTGCGTGAGCGGCTTGTCACGTACCCGATCAGAAATAACATCGGACACTAAATCTGAACCAGCTCTAGAGTTTTTCAGGGTCCGAACAGCTATGCCACAAATGTGCTCCTTATTTCACTTGCGGAGGTAGAAAAATCAGTTAACATGCAAAACACGTGTGTGCACCGACCACATGCATCCCTTCGATTCCTTCATCATGCATACAACTATGATCCACACAAAATCATTTTTGAAATATTTAAAACGGAAGCCACATTCGACAGCATACTTGCGAAGAACACTTCGGAATTCATCTGCTCCACCTTCAAAACTCTGGCCAATACATTGAATCCCGTTAGCCCATTGGGCAGACAAAAACACCTTGTCAACATGAGGGCTGTCACGACCCAAACCTGCCCCTAGAAGGTTGGCATCATAACCGGCCAGTAATCCTAGATTACCACAGGCCTTTCTGTACATAACATAAATAATCGGGGCTTGCGGAAGCGAAAACAAAAACTAATAGTCCAAAGAGCTGTGCATTTATATGAACATACGTTTACATGCCAAAATGTTAATTTACCCACTACATTACATAACATGTGATCAAAAATTCATATACAAAACATAGGCTCACGCCACATATACAATCAAAACAAAGCTCACTATACGGCCTTCCAGGCCTAGCCCCAGCTCGGAGGCACACAAAAACACTGGTGGCTTCAAAACGGTGACTCGATGCAAAGCTCAGCCTAGGCTTGACTCCCAGCATGCCCACCTATAAATACATAAATACAAACAATGAGCTAAAGCTCAGCAAGTAACATTAAAGTAAAGGGGTGGTGAACGAATTCTGTACATTTCATATATCTCTGTAAAATAAATCATTCATAAACATAATCATCTCATATCAGAACATACGTAATGGCATACTCCATAGAACATAACATATGTCGTCCAACGACTAGAGTAACCGGTCCCGGACACCGATTAAACACATACCGAGATCTCGTAAACTGGTCCACTAAGGACAAACTGGTCCACTAAGGACTATCCATGGATGCCATACTAGATTCGCAAATCAGGACATTCGTTCATGGTTTAAAATCACATTTCATAAACATATCATATCGTATAGCATTTCGTATAACAATTCAAATACGTTGCATATTAACATAACTTTACAGAAATGTTACTCACAGTGGGTTTCCAAAACCAGTGGCACGGTCTTCGAGATTTGACCTGCAATTATCAACATTATAACACAATTCCTTAACATGTATCATCATCAAATCAATGTTCATGCATTCTCTTAATGGTGTTATCACCTCATAATCTCATTATCTTAGCTTAATTAAGGCTTAAACATGCTCAAAATGCGATGAGGATGCCAAAACATGCATTAAACTACTTTGCGAAATTTCTGAAAAATGGGTCCCCGCTCGAGCGGCCAAACCCCCGCTCAAGCGGACTGTGAACTGAGGCAGAGATGCTGGATGCGTGAAATCCCCGCTCGAGCGGCCAAACCCCCGCTCGAGCGGACTGTGAAAATTCTGGGTGAAAAACCAGCTTCATTTCTGCTAAACCGTGGCCTCCATTTTGCCAAAATCAACCTCCAAAATCATGAAATTCAAGGCTCAAACACTTGCAAAGCAACTTGATTTATCCATCATAAGTTCTAAACAAAATCCATATGCATCATATAAAAGAATCACACTTGACTTCAAGATGAAAATCACAATACAATGCTTATAACAACTTCCTTTCTTCAAATCCATGGAGGTCTCCCTCAAATAAACATAAATCATACTATGATGCCATGTATGTTCAAATTAAACATAATTCCCCTTAAATTCTCTTATTTAACATGAGATCATGCATGAATCAACCTTATTTCAAGTAACTAGAGAAGAAATTCTTACCTTGATCTCTTAATTGGAAGATTTGAGCTTAATTCCCCTTTTCTCTATCTTCTTCCCTTGCTTTTTCCCTTTCTCCCGAACTCTCTCTCTCTCTCTCTCTCTCTCTCTCTCTCTCTCTCTCTCTCTCTCTTTTTCTTCCAGATTTTTCTTCTCTTGTTGAGTCAGCAATGGGTCAAACCTTATCTATACTTATATATATAAAATTGTGCCAACACTTTGGGCCAAACAAGGCCTAACGAATCAGACGAAATTCAGTCTTCAATTAAATGTCCTAAATGGTTCTAAAAATTCCCGGTATCACATAGGCGTGTTCAATTTCATTTTCTGAACCCATTACAGTTATCAATTTCAGTCCCAAAGTCGTAATGCCAACAGGTATTTTTTTCTAAATCAAACAGATATTCTTCAATTAACTCATATTAGCACATAATTAATTACTGATAAATATGACACATGTTTTGGGGTCATTACAAGGGCAGAATTTTGCCAATAAATCATCTTCATCATCCAGGTCCAACTCATCAAACACATCTGTCGGGTGACAATGAACTATCTGCAATTGGCTGTTAGCATTGTCACCGTCTGGTGCATGTCGTATTTCAATTAATACATCAATGCATTGCAATTGAAAAGATCGTACAAGACACACCATGTTCGCCGCATCAACATCATTCTGTAATATGAAATTATTATAACCGGGCATCTTGAAATAGAAACATGCATCGGCAGGTGTGAACCCATCAAACTTTTCACACACACCACTGACCACATCGTTAAATCGAAACAGAACTTGCAGATTAATAGCGACATTCACATTGCCGTAACAACATATTAGCATAATTTCATTGTCCATCCTCCTGCGAATGTTAACATATGATTCATGACGGAGAAGAAATTTTTTTTTTTAAAAACACTACGAACGAGGCACCACACACAATCAAAACGATGTCTACCCACCCATAGCGAAACATGTCCCCCTGTTCCCCACACAGAGCACATCCCATCGGGAAGATGTGGCACTTCAGAACTTGGGTTAACACCCAAAAGAATTGAAAAATAATAACACCACTAGCACACCACACACCATTAAAACCGACGCTTCTAGACGCATATCGCTCTATTCCCCACACAAAACAACGTGACACCCACACCCAACACATCAGCCGCACTGGAAAACCATGATCGGCCACCACACACAAACCAACCACATAGGTAAAAAACATGAAAACAAGCACAGAGCAAAATGTAAATGACTACAATCCATATCAAAGGTAAACGAACCAAGGAAAAGTATGCACACCAGGTAAAGAATATTGTGTCCACGGCAGGTATCCGAACAACTGACAAGTATGCACACCAGGTAAAGAATATTGTGTCCACGGCAGGTATCCGAACAACTGACAGTGTGTCACACAACCGTCGGCAAGAAGACACACATTCAAATTCCCAAAACCCTACCTGCCAATGGCTAAAATGTATTTGAATGTATGATCAAAATTAGCCAAACCCGAATCAACAACGTTTCCAAAAAAGAACTGACCCCGCAAAACACTACCAAATTAACCCAAGGGCACAAACATCCACACAGTGATACCAAAAATGGAAAATAAAAACAAAAAGGATCAAATCTACCCAGCAGCAAGACTAACGAGTACAATAGAATAAAAGTGGGACTATTTGGTATAACAGTTTGTGAAGTAGGATTTATTGGTAAATAATCCTTTAAAAAGTTATATTTTTCTCTTAAAAATTTATAATCTCATTATAAATTATTTCTTTACATACTTTAAAAAATTTTAAATGACTATTTTGTCTTTTTTTTTTCTATCATCATGATTACATTTTATAACTTTTCATTATTAAATTCTACCTAATTCTTGATGATATACAAACATAAATTTTATATAAAATTTTCAAATACAATGATATAACTTAATGGTGACCTTTCACTTTAAAAAAAAAAAAAAAAAAAAAAACTCATAAACATGATTTATATTTACAATATTACTATCACAACATTTTTATGGTATTTTTTGTATAAATTTTTATATATAAATAAAATTTTTCATTTTTATTTCCACCATCATTTTTCTTTCTCGTCTATTCACCCACATTTATTACAGTATTAAATATCGTCATTCACATTTATTACAATATTACTAAATTTTTGTATTTGGTAAATTTTAAAAAAAAAATCACAAAATATTATATTTCTTAAATATATCTAGACATATACAAAATATTAATATTATTTTATATGTATAAAAATTAAAGGGCAAATATGTTATTTTAATCTAATAGAGGGGTAAGTGTAATTTTTCAAACGTGAAGGAGGAATATATCAGTGCAATTTACCCTAAAATTTACTTTTTTATTTTTATTTTTTTAGTAAATTATACCTAGTCCTTAAACTTTGCACCTTTTGTATATTCAAGTACCCAAACTAAATTTTTATTCAAGTAAACCCTCTAGCTTTTCTAATGAATTTATGATTGACTTTGCCAATTTACCATTTAGTTTATATCCCGCATAATGTATTTAATGGTTAAAAATAAACGAAACATAACAAAAACCAATTTAGAAAGTTAGAGCTTAATTTAGTTTAGTGGGTTAATCAAGAAAAATAAAAGTTTAGGGTTTTTTAAGATTTTTTTTTTTTTTTTTTTTTTTTTTACAAAAAATATAATTTTGGCATTCTATTTTGAAACAAAAATTTGTCCAATTCAGAGTAAGAAAAATAAGTGTTCCATCATGTAGAAACTAGGAAATGAATGTTTTTAACTTCTGTTTTCACCAAATAGGGACATAGAAGTAGGTGAGAAATTGTCAATGTTTTGTGAAAAATCCTAGTAAATCATTCAAGGTAGAATAATTGTCTTTTAAATGTCCACCCTGAGCTTGGCGCAAAAGGCTTTCTCAAAATGATGTTCACAATATTGAACAGATTGATATACATTATTAGACCTATTTCCTAATAGTTCAAGCTTTTGAGACAACTGGTAATCTAACACACACATCCAATGTTCAGTAATCTTTATCCTGGAATGCATAATGTATTATTTATGTAGCAACAATGGTTGCCAATTGAGAAGATCATAAAGAATAATATAAAGACATGTGGTGAATTGTCAACCATTCGGCTGGTAGAAAGATTCATAGGTTTCCACTCTTGCTTTTGATTCAGGTTGCTCAAGTTCTTCCATAAACCTCATGGTCATCTTGATGAAGTCTTTCATTTGTGCTTGTCTCCATTCCTTGTAACAGTGAAGCAGAAAATCAAAAAAACAAAAGAAAATGAAAAATAAAAAGATACGAAAAAGAAACAAAGATAGGGGGGCAAAAAAATATAAAGCCTCCATCCAATGGAAACTAAACTGGCGTTTTTTTTTTTTTTTTTTTTTTAAATGAAAACATGGAAAGTAAATGCTTAGATGTGCAATTAGTTTCATGAATATTCAAACTACCTTTGCAAGAAATGAAGTGAAATGCACAAAGGAAGGAAACGGAAAAGAGAAATGAAGTTGAAGGGGGGATTAAAAAAAAAAACGAAATTTTACCTCAAAAATGCAATCACCATATAAGTTTGGATCACCACTGTTTGCCCAAACATACGCATGATCCTGTAACTTCTGAGAGCCATCCTGCAGAAAACCCCCATGCTATTCTCCTTTTAGTACCGTCAAAAAACTATAAACCAACTAAGCAATAACTACAGAGACAGATTAAATTTTAACAATACCAAATTGGAATCCTTTTTAAAATTGGTCCTATAATCAAAATTTGTTAAATATTCCAGTTTAGTTACAGTATTACCATCTCAAAACATATTGTTACGTCCCCTTCTCCATGTTAAGTAAGCTAGCCATCAAAGAATTTCAGTAATAAAAAAAAGTTGACCAGTTTTTCTCAGCGACCAGGAAACTGTATGCTTTCAACGTGAATCTCCATTTCATACCTCCCAGTTTGAAAGTGGTAATATAAGTACACCAATTATCCATACAAAAAAATTTAAGATGATTTCAGCCATACATACCATCAAAGAAACCTCAACAGTGCACCTCTTATACTCAACATCCTCAAAGGTGTCAAATATATGTAATTCAAGAGGTGTGATACCAGATAATACCTGTGGAAAAAGTTTGTTATAACACACACAAATGAAATACAATTTTTGTTTATTATGAAATGATGTCAAATGAATCCTATTAAGCTTGCATTACATGAATAAAGCCCAAAGACTAACCATCATGTTTTTATGTGGCAAATGACATAATCAGGTGAACTTGATTTAGTGTCACGAGAAAAACAAACAGCTAATTTAGACATCATAACTTTAGTATGTTAAAAAAGTTAAATGAACAATAGAAACAATGGTACTCGCAATATTTCTGTGAACATTATTGAAGTAAGCAACATAGTTCAATTTATAATGTGAGCACTTGCAAGAAAGATATGTATCTTTAATCGCATTACTTAACAGCCAAAGCCTCCCAATACTCTCTAGTCTGACAAAACATCTTGAAAACTGGTCTGGTACCCAATGAAAAGTAACTTCGCATCTCCACCAAGACAGACAAAAGCACAAGTGATTTCATTGAAGTAACTGAAAACTACAAGCACTTGTGGCAGAGTGGAAACAAAAAAGAGATGAAATTTAACATATTTGTTCTTTGCATAAAATAAAATAAAATAAAAAGTTGGATGAACAAACCCTCCCAATAACTTTCTTATTCTCCACAGGAAGAATAGCAGGATAAACGCGTCCTTTGATGCTAAATCTATGGCTACAAGAAAGAGAACATGTTGTCCCATTTCATGAATATGGGGAACAGGGGGAACATTTCATGAATTTCCTAGCAATTTCCTCAGCAATCTATGGCTACAAGCTTTACTCAGCAATTTCCCAATGTCCCATTTCATGAATATGGGGAACATGTTGTCCGTTTGCGGCTCAAGTATTGTCGAATGTTCACATATCCAATACTAAACATAACAAGAAAATAAAATATCAGCCTATTAATATATCTTCCACAAGTATGTGTTACAATAACTACTTAAATTGAAAATTCACATACCAATAAAGTGACCACGTAGCTCGTCACCTTCCACGACATACGATAAAACTCTTTCACTGGGCCCATCAGTGCTGTCATTATTGCTCCAGTCCAGTCATACATCCTCACAGTGTTCAAGTCATTCATATACCGACCAAATGCCCAACTTATTGTTTTACTTGAGTTTGCAAAAAAAAAACTTGCCACACATATACAATACCAAAAGCTTTGCTACATCTTCCTCATCTTGCTTGGTCCGCCCTTTAACAGCTTCGAGAAGCAAACTTTTAATGAGTTTTGATGTTAACCGCACCGTGTCACGGCATCTACGCTGAATGAAGTCAGACATCGATTGCTGACCCGGAGATAAATCCAAACGTCTCTTCCCACATTGCAAACCAAAAATTAGTCTCACATCGCTACTACCAAATTTCACACTAGACCTTTCAATATGAAACGCATTATCCTGCGGATCATACGTTCTTATAATCTTCGAAATCATATCATCACACTTCCTGAATTCATTATGGTTCAAATTGTTGACGTGGATCGCCTCGATCATAATCCAAAACGGCGTTCTCCTTAGTTGTTTCAGATGTGCCTCCCTCAGTTTTACTGAGCTAACAAGTTTGATTATAGCAGCAACGTTTGACCGATAGTTAATCCTCGTGTGTGCCTGTCGCTGTTGGTATTCAACATCCCACTGCATTGTGCACAACTTTTGTTTGTTTGAAAAGGATGCGACCCTCCATTTTCACACCCACTTTGTGTGCCTTCGACCCAGATGCTTCTGTAGCCCGTCGTTTCTCACACGATCGAGTCCACAAACTACGTACCGTACTGCAATCTGCAACATCACACACAAACCATTTCAAAAAAAATTACAACAACCACGGATACAACTACACAAAGAAAATACCCCACAAAGAAAATAACCACCAACAACACCACATATCCACTCAACCAAAACAAACCAGTGAACAACACACCCTACCATATTACCACACCATAACAAAAACCAATATAAAAGACAAAAACCCTAACACACAGCCACATATTCCACGGATACATTGCCACACCATGTCATACAAAACACAAAAAACCCACCACAAAAAACAAACAACAAAACCCACACAAGTCAAACCCTCACCACAAAAAACAAAACCTCCCCCACAAACAAAACCCCACCCCAAATCATTGTTCACCACCATATGTGACCCAAACCATCAATGCCCACATCCAATTGTTCTTTCCACCTTATTCCCCATACAAACAAACAACCAACCAAACCACACCACACACCACCTCACAACTCCAACCACACAACAATCCACACAAAACCCTAAAAAAAGTACATACCCCACCCTCAAATTGTCAAACCATAGCCCACGACCTCCACAATAGTACCACAACACACACACACAAACCTTACACATACCCCCCTACCATGCAGTGCAAACAATATTTTAAACCAACCCACACATACACCCAAACACCCAAACCCCACAAACAGACCATTGTTTTTACCAATACGTGTGGTCCCAAACATCATTGTCCCCCTAACACACTTTCTTTCACCCCTTACCTCTAGAAACACAACCAACCACCCGACAACACCTAACAATAAACACACACACAAAAACCCAAAAAAAAATACTAAAACACAATACTCAACAACATACTTGAATGACTCATAACCATTATTAAATAAAACAAACGAAATCAACAGGGAAACTATATAAATCCAATGTACCACATTGACAAACACAAATACCAAGACACAATGTTACAAAACATACCCATCCCGTCCATGAAAGAACTATTTCAGAGCAACGACGGAGGACTATGCGAACTAGGGTTCCGTTATCGTCAACTGTTTGCAACGTCACACCGTTCGATCAACAAACAAAACATAACAACAGCAATACCGATCCAATCAACCTCCCAAACGTAGTCCTTTCTACACTCGAACAAGGCAACGGCGTATTTGGTCAAACAAATTTTGAATTTGCTGGCAATCACACATCTAGGGTTTTCGACAAAACAGTCCATCTTAAACTTTCTCAAGAGGTTAGCCTCTCTATCAAGTCTAAGAGATCAAGTTGTAAGACTCCTATAAAAGCATAAGCGTGTCTATTGATTATGCTTGGCCTAGCTTTGGTTTCTTCTTGTATGTTAATGTACTTGTTAGATTGTTGTGTAGAAGCTAGGCTTGCTTCCTTCCCTCCTCGAAGCGTGTTTGCCTCTGGGCGTGTAATGAGCCTCACTGTAATATTTATATTTTTGGTATATAACTTATGACTTATCTATCCAAAAACAATAAAATAAAATAAAATAAAATAAATATGACAATAATTGTGTGAATAAATAAAAATAAAAATAAATCATGCAATGCAACCACTGACACCCATGCAATCATATAGTGAATCAAAATGCCAAAGAATTTTAACTTGAAAATGTTATCCAATTTTCCCCTCTAAAATTATATATATGCCCTCTTAATTTATTTTTTTTCATTCATCTTCCAAAACACTGGATTATAACATGGACATAGATTAGGTTCAACAGGTTGATCTATAATTGGGCCATATTTTTAGCCCAATCTCCTTCCATGTGATTTTGTGAAAAGTTATGTATTTATAAACTTCTCATTCAATGATCGGTTTTAGAACTCCATTTGTTTATTATTACATGTAATCGGGACGGTTTAATGCGGTTTATCTTAATTGGTTATACTTTTTTTTATTCTAATATTTTTTGACAAATTATTTGATTCAACTTTTGCTTATAATTTATTATGTAAAAATAATTTAAACTAAGAAATGAATACTTTAATTTTTATTTTTTATTATCAATTTTTAATTTATAATAAGTTGCACTGAACAAATTCGTGTTGTTTCATTTTGAGCTCGTGTTTGATATATGACATGTCAAAAATATATATATGGTTTAAAAATATAAAGTATATGAATATATATATATATATATATATATATGTATTAGATGCAATTATTCATTAAAATGGAGAAATAATATTTATAATTTGCAAAAAATTAAGCAAGTGTTCAAAAATTGTGCTATTAATAATTTTTTTTAAAGTATATATAAATTAATTTGATAAAAAAATTATTTTTGCATCTCAAAAAATAAAATAAAATAAAAATAATTAATAGTTTTTATTTATTTATACTAAATTAATAATTTTTTATTTTTATTTTCTTCTAATCAATCATACCAAACAGAGGCTAAAATTCCCACCCCTCAAATAGAAGCCTACGCCTGAACCGACCAAGGAAAGGAAAAGAATAAAAAAAAAAAAAAAAAACAGAAAGGACTACGCTTGAATTCACTAAGGAAAAGAATCAAGTCCCCGACATTGGTGCCGCAAATCACGATCAAGTCGGCGAGGTATGAGGCTTCCTTCCATCTCAGCTTCCCGCCGTCTGGTGTAGTTGAGCCATATGGAGGGAATTTTGAATTTTTTTTTATTTTCGGAGTTGACTTTAATCGCATATATATATCGGGGAGGGGAGGCAGCAATTGAAAGCTTTGATAACAGAGGGGAGGGGGAGGGGGAGGGAGCTTTGATAACAGAGGGAGGGGGAGGGAGCTTTGATAACAGAGGGGAGGGGAGTGACGGGTGTGACGTGAGTGAGTACCTATACCGCCAATACCTCCTCCAACACCACCACCACCACCTATACCACCACCTCCTCCAATAGCACCACCACTACCTACACCACCACCGATACCCCCGCCAGTACCTATACCACCACCAACGGCCTCCTCCAACACCACCACTACCACCTATGCCCCCACCAATACCACCACCGCCACCACCAACGCCTCCTCCAACACCACCACCACCAACACCTCCTCCAACATCACCAACACCTCCCCTTATTCCACCACCAATACCCCCGCCACCAACACCTCCTCCAACATCACCAACACCTCCCCCTATTCCACCACCAATACCCCCGCCACCACCTATACCACCACCAACACCTCCCCCTATTCCACCACCACCACCACCACCACCACCACCACTCAGCGAGGGGAGTGGAGTGAGGAGAGGGGAGTGACGTGAGTGCGGGAGGGGAGTGACGGGAGGGGAGGGGAGTGACAGGAGTGACGTGAGTGACGTGAGGGGAGTGAGGGGAGGGCAGTGATGGGTGTGACGTGAGGGGAGTGATGGGAGTGATGTGAGGGGAGTGACGGGTGTGACGTGAGTGAGTACCTATACCGCCAATACCTCCTCCAACACCACCACCACCACCACCACCTATACCACAACCTCCTCCAATAGCACCACCACTACCTACACCACTACCGATACCCCCGCCAGTACCTATACCACCACCAACGGCCTCCTCCAACACCACCACTACCACCTATGCCCCCACCAATACCACCACCGCCACCACCAATACCTCCTCCAACACCACCACTACCTATACCACCACCAACGCCTCCTCCAACACCACCACCACCACCACCACCACCACCACCAACACCTCCTCCAACATCACCAACACCTCCCCCTATTCCACCACCAATACCCCCGCCACCACCTATACCACCACCAACACCTCCCCCTATTCCACCACCACCACCACCACCACCACCACTAAGCGAGGGGAGTGGAGTGAGGGGAGGGGAGTGACGTGAGTGCGGGAGGGGAGTGAGGGGAGGGAAGGGGAGGGGAGTGATGGGTGTGACGTGAGGGGAGTGACGTGAGTGACGTGAGGGGAATGACGTGAGGAGAGTGACGTGTGTGACGGGAGTGACGGGTGTGACGTGAGGGGAGTGACGGGAGTGATGTGAGGGGAGTGACGTGAGTGACGGGTGTGACGTGAGGGGAGTGACGTGAGGGGAGTGACGTGAGTGACAGGTGTGACGTGAGGGGAGTGACGGGAGTGATGTGAGGGGAGTGACGTGAGTGACGGGTGTGACGGGAGGGGAGTGAGGTGAGTGACGGGTGTGACGGGAGTGACGTGAGGGGAGTGACATGAGTGACGGGTGTGACGTGAGGTGAGTGACGTGAGTGACGTGAGGAGAGTGAGGGGAGTGACGTGAGGGGAGTGAGGGGAGTAACGGGAGTGACGTGTGTGACGGGAGTGACGGGTGTGACGTGAGTGACGGGTGTGACGGGAGTGACGTGTGTGACGGGTGTGACGGGAGTGACGTGTGTGACGGGTGTGACGGGAGTGACGTGTGTGACGGGTGTGACGTGAGGGGAGTGAGGAGAGGGGAGTGACGTGAGTGACAGGAGGGGAGGGGAGGGGCTGGGGGGGGCGGGGCGGGGGGGGGTTGGGGGGGGCGGGGCGGGGCGGGAGGGGTTGGGGGGGGCTGGATCACCTACTGCTAACATGACTGAGAATAGCTTCCATATGAAGTGAGTTTCTTATCTTCACTGCTTCTTAAATAGTCTTAAATAGAGAAAACAGTCAATCGAATGCTGATTTTGACCTCTCTCTCCACATAGTTACACTGAAGACTTTGAAATTCTTCATGGAGATCTTCAAGGGCTTCAGGATACAATGAATTTCTTGAATAGCGTGGCAGAACTTGATGCTGTCAATGATTCCGGAAAGAATACAGAGAAGCCTTGGATGCGGGAATGCGTGGCTGCTGCTGGTATCTTCAATTGGGAGGTCTTTTTCATTCCGCTAAAACTCACTGCATTTTCTTACTTACCATTGATTGGGCAGTGCTGGTAGATAGTAAAATTCAGTCGTCAGTATGTATTTTTTACTTTTTTGTCGCTCCGAACAGTAATAGCAGGATGACCTATCACTGTCTTGTCTTTGCTACACCAAATGGGTGCTCATTTGTTTGCATGTGAGGCCATTGGTCTAAAGTAATACACATGAGGTTAAGCAACTTGCTAGACATTAAAGTGTGTAGTCCTACTAAGATTTTTTTTTTCTTTGATGCTAGATGTTCGTTTCTTCTGTTCTCCTTTTATGTTTTTGTTTTTCTTCAATTCTCATTTGTTGAACTCCCACTTTGAGTGAGTGTGTGTGGAGGGGAAGGGTGACTCAGGATTCACTTTCAGTCATGAATTTATTTTATTTTAATATGTTCTGCGCAACATCATATAATGTTACTTGCCCAAAAAAAAAAACGTCATATAATGTTTGGCCACAAAATATGATTCAGTCTTACAACTATTGATTTTTTATCTTTTAAAAATTTTACTCTATGAATAACTGCTGCAGCTTATTTTATTTATGAAATAATAGGGAGTACAGTGTTCTTGACTACTTGTAGATTTCTAGTTGTTTCAACGATTTCACTGTTAAATATTTACTTATACAGGAAGAGATTTTTGTGGCAAGAGCACCTGGAAGATTGGATGTAGTCGGAGGAACTGCAGACTATTCTGGAAGCCTTGTCTTACAGGTGAGATATTTCTGGTAAAAGTATACATTCTTGATTTACACAGCGGTACTGGTGTATTGATGAGCCTGAATGGAATAATAATTGGCCATACTTATGGTCCACCCTTGGTCTTAGATATCTCATTTTGCTCATCTTCTGACCTGACCCAAATTAATTCAGTTGTGCTTCTAATTAATTTTCAGTTATAGAACTAGAAATTAGTTTCATATTTGTGATTGCTTGTTCTCTAAACACAATTTGTCCATTAGGCATTCATCCTTGAATGTAATGGATTAGATATAGCCCAAGTATTAATATTCTCAATAATGAAACATTTAGAAAAGAAATCTGTAATAGTTCTGATATTTTTGAGCAGTTTTAAATTGCCTTTTTACTTTCTTTTTTTTCATTATTATAATTATAATTTTGTAATAAATATCTCACAGATGCCTATCAGAGAAGCCTGCCACGTGGCTGTGCAAAGAAATGATCCAAGTAAACAGAGGCTCTGGAAACATGCCCAGTCTCGGCAGAATGCTAAAGGACAAGGTTCAACACCTGTGCTGCAAATTGTATGTACTGGGCATTTAAGTGCATGTTACATGGACTTTATACCACGGTACCCACATCAGCATGATATGACAAAGGTAAGGGTATGGGGTGCGTCCAACCCCCATTTGAGAATTAGACACTGAAACCCCTATAATATCTGATGGCCTAAGAAATAAGAAGAAGCTCATATTTGATAGTCAAGAATGGTTTCTTGTTTCTTACATAGATAGCGAGATAGGACTCCTCTTTTGCTGAATCCCATTTAATTTCAAGTATATTGCTGACTATCCCCAGGTAAGAACAGCATCCTACATTACATGGCTGTTCAAAATACAATTTACTTAAGGGGTACCAACTAGTCCTATTAACTAGACTTATTTACCTACAGGTCCTAACTAATAAATTTAACACTATAAAAATAAGAGAGTGATAAATTTATCACTAAAAATTTATTCATAAAAACAAAGAGACTGATAAATTTATCACTATAAATTTATTCATAAAAATAAAAGATTGATAAATTTATCTTTATCACTTAATAAATTTATCAATAGGACTTAATGGGTAATAAGTCTCCAAAGTAGGACCTATTGGGTAATAAGTCTCCAAAGTAGGACCTATTGGTAGTTTACCCTTTACTTAAATATTACAGATGTGTCTACCGACCCAAACTCAACTTTTAGATACATATCCCTATATCCTAAGATTTGGGGTTTGGGGAGATCATACACCTAGAAAGTCTTGCACCCCATAGTTATACCCAAGTCCATGCAAAGTAGGATTCTCCTCATGTTCTTTGGGAGAATGGAGAGTGTATATTATTTTCTACTAATTTTAAATTTAGAACATCACATTATAAGGAGTAGCTTCAAGTTCTTGGAGTCAGCATAATAGCTGCCCAAATATGCAAAGTATGCATGTGCATATGTTTGTTTATTGCTACTCTAGTCAATCTCTTTCTTTATCAGCATGTTGTGGCCTTATCAGGTGTTGTATGGGTCAGAATTAAGCAATCATAGTCCAACATTTGACATGGATTTATCCGATTTTATGGATGGAGAGCAGCCAATATCTTATCAAAAGGCAAAAGAATATTTTGCTCGAGATCCATCCCAGAGGTGGGTCACTTCTATGCATTTGATCTTTCGAATTTATCTGACTTCATATCGTCTACTTAAATAATTTCTACTTTAGATGGGCAGCATATGTTGCAGGGGTAATTCTGGTTTTAATGACGGAACGAGGCATGCGCTTCAAGAATAGTATCAGCATGCTGGTACAAGTCTCTCCCTTTGTGCTTGAAGTGTATTTTGATTGTTTTTTCCCCCAACTTTTTTTCATTTTCAGCAGAGGGAGACTTTTTCATGCTTTGATAATATTTCAAGTTCTTTCATATGAGCTTAATATGGCTAGTTATCTAGTTTTGAATAGATGTAACCGTTTCCACGTTTTCAGTTCACACAGGACATTAAAAACATTTGGTATAAACAGTTCTCTCTTGTGAATTCAGGTTTCTTCTACTGTCCCAGAAGGCAAAGGTGTATCTTCTTCTGCTTCTGTGGAGGTTGCTAGCATGTCTGCCATTGCTGCTGCTCGTGGTGATTACAATATTTTCACTGCATAGATTTTAAATACTGTCATGTTAAATTGCACTGTTTAGTTAGCTTTGACAAATCTGATTATTACTTTAGCATCGTCCGCTTTCTTTCTTTCTTTCTTTCTTTCTTTCTTTTTTTTTCTTTTCTTTTCTTTTTCTTTTTTTTTCCTTTTTGGGATGTATATTGTGTGTAAGACAAATAAGAAAAGTTTTGAACTTGAGCCACATCTCACAAATTCGAATCTAATCAAATGTTATTTAGCTAGATGAGTAATGTTTTGTAGAGCCTGTTAGAAGTTTAGTGTTCTCAGCAAGGTTCATCAGGCATGAATATTCTCTTTGACCTTATTCAATCAGTCTTACTTCTTGTGGGTGTCTCATATTCTACCCAGTTTGTGCTTATATGATTTGTTTGCGACCTGCACCTGATGAGTGGTGGATATTACATTGTTTAGTGTTTTGTTCCCACAATATATTTGTTTTTTCTACTACTACATTTTTTTTTAAAGATGTTAAGAAAATCTTACCATACAATACGTGATTCAAAAATATAGATATTTGCACAATAGTGAGTGGTGGTTAATAGAAGGATATGGTCCCAATAATCCTAGGTTGAGAAGTGATTTGTGGGAGAAACTAGTGGATTTATTTGGGTTACACTTTCGTAGTTGGTGTGTAGCGGTGATTTTAATGTTGTAGTCTGTTATGTGGTGAGGTTGAATATGTGTTACTGGTACTTTGACTTGGTCATCTAGTTGAGGGGAACAACGTACAAGAGAAAAAGAAAGAAAACTTTGTTACCTAGTTCTCATGTGGAATCATTTCAATTCATTTTGAGCCTATCACAAATTTAAATTTATTTGAACTAGAGAATTAATTGAGTTTTACTTCCATCTACTTTCTGCAGGTTTAGACATCAGCCCCAGGGATCTTGCTTTGCTCTGCCAAAAGGTTTGACCTTTGACGTTCCCTTTAGATAATTTTTATTCACTTCTACCCCTAGTATGTGTAATTCTGACATCCCATGTGCAAAGTTCTTTTCTTAGCTTACGTAGAAATTATTTGATAGGCAGAGAATCATGTAGTTGGAGCTCCATGTGGTGTAATGGATCAGATGACTTCAGCGTGTGGTGAAGCCAACAAACTTCTTGCTATGATTTGTCAGGTATGTGTCATTAGTAGTCTAGAAAGCAACTCTGCTAAAATTATTTTTTATGTAAGGACTCTGGCTAAAAGTTGTGCTTGTAATTATGCAGCCTGCTGAGGTAATAGGGCTTGTGGCTATTCCTAGTCATATACGGTTTTGGGGAATTGATTCAGGAATAAGACACAGGTACAATGTCTTTCATGCTTTGTTTTAATATTTCTTTGTGAGTTAGTGATGGGCCGTTTAGTAATTAATGATGCTTAATTTTTTTATGGATGATTATTCACTCTAGAGCTTACCTAAATTGTGCTATTTAAGGCACCAGTTGTGTTCTTACATGGATCATGTTAATCCTTTTTTGCTAGTTTATTATTGGGGAACTCTCTCTATTCTTGTTCTTTTACATGGACCTCTTGTTACAAACACCTGTCTGGCATAGATCAACCCTGAACACACAACATAATTCACATGCATATATACTCCTGTTTTTCATTTTTGTTCGCATCTTCCGGTTTTGCAAGATCTTGAAGTCTCTTAATGCATTAGTTTTATTTTAACGACAAAAAGGAATTTTGTTTAGAACATAACTCTATAGTTTGCTTCAGAGGGGAGGGCCATTGATCACTTAAAATGAGCCCATATAAAAACTTGGAACATCATAAAATTCTTCATACTGAAACATATTCCCTTCCCCATGCCGTGCAAGAAAATCATGCACTCCTCTCTGCCAACCCCCTGTTCCTACACCACAAAAAGGAAAATTGGAAAAAAGTTTCCTCAACTTCAATGACAATTTTGATATATTTTTTTTCCAGCATTGGCGGTGCAGACTATGGATCTGTAAGAGTGGGGGCCTTTATTGGTCGAAAGATGATAAAGTCTATTGCATCTACAATGTTGTCCCAATCATTGTCAAGTGCAAATGGGAACATTGATGAATTGAATGAGGATGGTGTTGAGCTACTCCGAGCTGAGGCTTCATTAGATTACTTGTGCAACCTGTTGCCTCACAGGTATTGTTAATTGCACGAGCATCTTAGATGTAGAGTAATGTATGTAGTTAATCTTGTGGTATATTTGGTCAGTCTGATGTATCAGTTTTCGTGAGCTGTCTCTCTGTCCCCACACCTTTTCTTTTTCATTCTGATATTATTTTTTACCTCTGTATACATTTTCAGCTTGTGCCGATATTTAGAAATAAAGCACGTGGAAAGAATGATGCTTCCATTAAAGCGAGTTAAAGCTCCTCTAATTGTATTTAATTTTTGTTTGTTTTTGTTTATGTAGATATGAAGCTCTTTACTGTAAGCAGCTTCCAGGTTCTATGCTAGGTGAGAAATTTTTGGAGCAGTATGTTGATCACGATGATCCAGTCACAATCATTGACCACAAGCGTAGTTATGGAGTTAGAGCAGCTGCAAGACATCCTATGTATGAGAATTTCTGAGTGAAGGTTTGTAACTTTAATTTGACAACCTATTTGATTATTGGGGCATTGGGTTTGTTTCATGGCAGAATCTTTGTTCGGGTCCCCCCCACGTATCGTGTCCTCCATTTTTATAAAAATTGACGTGTCAATGTGTCCGTATCCGTGCTTAGGGTAGAAGGCACTGTGGGCATCACATATCATGGATTACCAACCATTGATACCCTCAAAAAAGTATAAAGCCATTCAGCTTCCAGCACACTATTGAGAACCCTCTAAATGCATAAAAGATAAAATCATCTACCTCTTGATGTGGATTATGTACGTATAATTTTAATAACTGAGTTCCCCTTCTATGATATTTGATGTGTAGGCCTTCAAAGCTCTGTTAACTTCTGCTGCATCAGATGAGCAACTCACGGCTCTTGGAGAATTAATGTATCAGGTACTTGCATATTTCTGGTCATGCAGGCTTCCTCCCGGATTAAAAAATTTTGTTGGTGGTGTTTCCCACTTACAATACTTTGTTTCTTTGGATGATCAATACTGAGTTTTTATCACTTATAATCAAAAGCTTGTTCAGCTATCATGTCTCAAGTAAGAGAATGTTTTGTGTTTTATGAGCACATGTTAGTGACAGTTCTGCATCAATTGTCTTTCACATTTATCAATTGAGAACCAAGGACTGCAATGCTTTTGGGAATACTGAAGTAAAACAAGGAAGGCAAAATGGATTGTAGTTGCTGATACACTACCTTGTTCTGCAGTGCCATTACAGTTACAGTGCTTGTGGACTGGGCTCGGATGGGACAGAGAGGCTTGTGCAATTGGTGCAAGAAATGCAGCACAATAAAATGTATGACACTGAAGACAGGACTTTATATGGAGCAAAGATTACCGGTGGTGGATCAGGTGGGACAATTTGCGTCATTGGCAGGAATTGTCTGCGGAGCAGCCAACACATTCTCGAGGTAAATTTACTCCTTTACTTGAAAAGAATAACTAAAGATATGTTACTCTGATGTGTAGTAGACCCTATGATGATTGAAAGTAACAATTGCTATGAAGAACTGGCATTCTCATTTCTCTATGAAACCAACATAATGCTCAAAATAAAAACGATCCAAATAGTTCTTGTTCTCTTATTAACATGATAGGTAGTGAGTCCTTGTAAATGGGCAGAGCCATGTGCTCTTATTTTACAATTTAGGGACAATTATTTCCATTATTGACCAAAAGACACCAAATTCTCCTTCAAGTCCTTTCAGCTCTATCGTTTCAGAATTTTTATACAGAGGTCTCCTCCATAATGATGTGACAGTTGTAGACTTGTAGTTTTGTAATTAAAAACCATTTTGATGGATTCTTTGTTTTGAAATGACAAGTATAAATTCAGCCACATCATTCTGTAGTTCATTTATGTAAACTTTTTCTGTTTGTGTATCATTATTTTTTTTAAGGTAGTCTTCAGCACCATTTTAGGCTGCTACTTGGTTTGAGTTTCATACTTCATTCCTTTCATATCTTGACGATTTATCTGGTAGTCCATTGTAGCTCAATTTACAACTGGAGGACTTTATTAATATGATTGTTATGTGTACTGAATTTATATGTTGTGCTGGAAATAATGGCATCGTTTGTGTTTGAATATCCAGATTCAGCAGAGATACAAAGCTGCCACAGGCTACTTGCCGTTTCTTTTCGAAGGTTCGTCTCCGGGTGCAGGAAAGTTTGGGTATCTGAGAATCCGTCGTCGCAACCCTCCCAAACTACAATAGTAAACTAATTCAAAAATAATAATTATTATAATTGTTTCACATAAGAGAATAATAAAATTATTCATTATTTGTGGTCTACTTTTACGTCCAATTGTGAAACCATTGTAGAACACGCAACTCAAATGTTTGGAAGCACTTTTTATGAGCCCACTTTTTTCAATAAAATAAACATTACTCTCTGTCTCTCTCTCTCTCTCTTCTATATGATAATATGTTAATCTTCACTAATCATTGTAGCCATCTGCTGCTTTTTGACTTTGTTTCTTTTTTTTTTTTTTTTGGGGTTCCCATAATAATGCTTATATATGAAATTATCTTTGAATATTAATGTACCAAACGGTAATTCAGGTCTCGTTTGGAAATATGTTTTTTTAAATAACTTTGGACTTTTTGATTAAAATATGATTTAAAAAAAAATTAATATGTTTGAGATGATTTTTTAATTTTTTATAAAAAAACTGTGTAAAAAGTAGAGAGAATGAAATATTTGACTTTCTAAGTATAAATTGTTGATTTTTTAATTTTTTTAAAGTGGCTTTTTAACTTTTAAACTAAAAAGTGATGTTGTCAAACGATACCTTAATATCTTTCCACTATCTTCCATTCACCTCCCTCAATATATTTATCTCCCATTCGAATTTAAACAGGATTGAGCAGTCCAATCACGCATATTATAGACCCAACATTGGGCGTGTGAGTGGGTAAGGATTGAGCAGCACAATCACCCATATTATAGACCCAACATTGGGAGTGTGAGTATGTGGATGACACAATCTCGAAGATCAAAGTGCTCGGCTTAGTGCAAACCCTTGAACTAGAAACAAGCCGTTCTTCTTCCAATCACAGGAAAAAAAAATGTTAATAAGAACAAATGAGCTATAGGGTAATAAGGGTTGGTATTTATGTAAATCTGGAAGCAAAGATGATTCCCAAAAAAGTCAATATTTCTCAAAATGATGTTCACAATGTTGAATAGATTGATGCTACATTGTTAGGTCCATTTCCTAATTATTTAAGCTTTTGGGACAATTGGTGATCTCATACATATATCCAAAGTTCAGTAATCTGGAATGCATAATGTCTTGTGTATGTGGCAACAATGATTACCACAAAGCAAACATATATATATATATATATATATTTTAAGAATTGAGAAGATCATAAAGAAGAATATAAAGGCATGGTTGAATTGCCAACCAATCTGCTAGTAGAAAGATTCAGGTTTCCACTCATGGTTTTGATTCAGGTTGCTCAAGTTCTTCCATGAACCCCATGGTCATCTTCATGTAGTCTTTAATGTGTGCTTGTCTCCATTCCTTGTAACAGTAAGGCAGAAAATCATAAACAAAAATCAAGAAACAAAGAAAATGACAAAAGAAAAGGAAGATACGAGAAAGACACAAAGAAATCATGTCAAACAAACACTAGAGGGAAGGGAAATGAAAACATGGACAGCCTCCATCCAATGGAAACTAAACTTGCGTTGCTTCTTCTTCTTTTTTTAAATGAAAACATGGAAAGTAAATACCTAGATGTGCAATCAGTTTCATGAACATTCGAACTACCTCTGCAAAAAACAAAGTGAAATGCACAAAAAGAAGGAAATGGAAAAGAGAAATGAAGTAGAAGCTAAATGGAAAAAAGAAATGAAATTGAAGGGGGATACAAGATAGAACCCAATAAAAACAAGAAATTTTACCTCAAAACTCCAATCACCATATAAGTTTGAATCACTACTGTTTGCCCAAACATATGTATGAGCCTGTAACTTCTGAGAGCCATCCTGCAGAAAACCCCCCATGCTATTCTCCTTTTAGTACCGTCAAAAAACTATAAACCAACTAAGCAGTAACTAGAGACATTAAATTTTAACAAGACCAAATTGGAACCCTCTTTAAAATTGGTCATATAATCAAAATTCATTAAATATTCTAGTTTAGTTATAGTATTACCATCTAAAAACTCATTGTTACGTCCCCTTCTCTATGTTAAGTAAGCTAGCCATCAAAGAATTTCAGTAATAAAAAAAAGATGAACAGTTTTTCTCAGTGATCACGAAACTGTATGCTTCCTACATGAAGATCCATTTTATACCTCCCAGTTTGAAATGGTAATATAAGTGCACCAATGATCCATACAAAAGATTTTAAGATTATTTCAGCCATACATACCATCAAAGAAACCTCAACAGTGCACCTATTATACTCAACATCCTCAAAAGTGTCCAATATATCTAATTCAGGAAGTGTGATACCCAATAATACCTGTGGAAAAAGTTTGTTATAACACAGAAAATGAAATACAATTTGTGTTTATTGTGAAATGGTGTCAAATGAAACCTGTCAAGCTGGCATGAATAAAGCCACAAGACTAACCGTCCTCTTTTTATGTGGCAAATGACATAATCAAGTGGGCTTGATTTTTAATATGCAACATGCTTAGACAACCATGAATACTCAAGCAGTACATACACCTACTGAGCAAACCTCTCCAGAGTGTAGTGTCATAAGAAAAAAGAATAGTTAATTTAGAGATCAAAACATTAGTATGTTAAAAAAAGTTAAATGAACAATATAAACAATTACAAGATTTTCATGAACATTATTGAAGGAAGCAACATAGTTTAATTTATAATGTGAGCACTTGCAAGAAAAGATATGTATCTTTAATCGCATTACTTAACAGCCAAAGCCTCCCGATACTCTCTAGTCTGACAAAACAGCTTGAAAACTAGTCTGGTACCCAATGAAAGATAACTTCGCATCTCCACCAAGAAAGACAGAAGCACAAGTGATTTCAATGAAGTAATTGAAAACTGCAAGCACTTATGGTAGAGTGGAAATAGAAAAGAGATGAAATTTAACATATTTGTTCTTGTTTTTTTTTTCATATTAAAAAAAAAAAAAGTTACATCATTGAACTATGTTGCTTGCATGAACAAAAAAAAGGTGTTGAGTTGAAATCAAAATGTCGGGTGAACAAACCTTCCCAGTAACTTTCTTATTCTCCACAGGTATAATAGCAGGATAAACGCATTCTTTGATGCTAAATCTATGGCTACAAAGAAAGAAAAGACATTCAAATGTGCATCAGAGATGAGAAATGGCTATGAAAGTTTTGACTTGAAAAGGTATAACAACAATTTTAACAAATAGAAATCTAGGATATACATCCATTTCATTTAATTTGATACTTTGAGCATATTTTATTTTCCTAATTGAGTATTCACATGGAACAAAGATACAAAACATAGAGGAAGAAGAACCATTCCCCTTATTCTCCTTATCTATCTCTCAGCAAACAAAGTCACAGGCACACACATGCAATCATCAAGTGAATCAAAATGCCATAGAATTTTAACTTGAAAATGTTATCCAATTTTCCCCTCTAAAATATATGCCCTCTTAATTTTTTTTTCATTCTTTGTCCAACAAACTCGACTCAAGACACCATTGATTGAAACATGGACATAGACCGACTCCTTATCTACTTTGAAAATAATTCTATGTATTTGTATTTCATTTCTTATTGCTTGAGAATTCTATAGTTTTGAATATTAAATGGTCTTATTGTGGTGAAATGTACAATATTGGAATAATTTCAAAATATTAACAATTGATTATTTTACCAAAACTAAGCCTTACATCCCAAACCAATCCAATAATTTGGCTTACTATTTGCCCTCAGCTAAATTCCTGGCTCTGTCACTGTATATAAGATAGATGCAGCTCAGAATTTGCCACAAAAAGTTTAGGACAAAAGGAATTAGGAAAAAAAAAATTAGAAAAAAAGAAAAGAAATCCAAGACATGAAACAATGATTAAATTAGATAGTCTTGAACAAGCATATGAAAGCGATTACAGAACAGACACAGTTCATTAATCATGAGAGAAAATTCTGGACATCCATCAATCACCAAAATTAAGAAACTTTATCAAAAATTAATGGACGAAGAAATTGAGCGTCCAATGAACACAGAGAGAGAGAGAGAGAGAGAGAGAGAGAGAGAGAGAGATAGAGACTGACAAGCCATCGAGAATTGCAGGAGAAGACTGAGGGACGCGCTTCAGTAGAACTCGAACAACTTCGTCGGACAACAGGCTTCCGTACACGAAGACTTGGTGAAGCCCTTGTGGATTAGAGCTCGTTCGCCATTGAAGTCGATCCCATTCTCTTCTCTCTCTCTCTCTCTCTCTCTCTCTGTGTGTTTGTGAGTGTGTGTGTGTGTGTGTCGTTTGCCTCTGTTTTTGATTCCAATGCTAGACACCTCTAAGAACACACCTCTAAACACACCTCTACGCTATGTTTGGTAATTTAGGAGAGAAAAGAAAAGAAATGATTACTTAAGTAATAAGAGAAAAGAAATGATTGTAGTTTCTCTCCTTTTTGTTTGGATAAGTAAGAAATAAAAGAAAAGAAATAATTGTGATTTCTCTCCTTCTTGTTTGGTTAGATTTCATTAAGAGAAAAGAAAAAAAATTATTTTATGTTATATTACCAAAATAACCTTTTTATATTTTCAATCATTTTATTTCTTTTATTTTTATAGGGATAAAATTGATATTATGAAAATATAAACATTTGTGGGTTTCTTCTCTCTCCCAATCTCTCCACTTTTGGGAAGATTGAAAACAAGGGTTATGAGAGAAATGAGTTTCTCTCCATTTCTTTCTATTTCTCCCCATTTCTCTCCACTTAAGATAACCAAACAAGGAAGAGAAATACATTTCTCTCTATTTCTTTTCTTTTCTCTCCAAATCCTTCAATCCAAACACAGTGCTAATGAGGTGGAAAAGGAAGAAAAAAAGAAAAAAAAAAATCAAGACACAGGATTGGTTGTGGCAGTGGTGGGACCCACTGCCACATCATTAGTGGTACCTCTAATTAGAGGTCTCAAGCATTTTTCATATGACTAGTGATGGTTGTCAAATGAACTGACTAATAAAATTTTAGGACAAATTACACTGAAATTGTGATATTTTTATTTAATACAAATTTCTTGGTCCCATTTAAAAAGGGGAGATTTACCAATAAATTTTAAATTTTAAATTTTAAACTTATGATGGTTCCATTTTTTTTTTAATAAATTGTTTAGTTTTGGAATATTTTGAGAGATCTTAATGCCCTTATTTAGATGTTATTAGATGAATTACTACTGGTTAAGGCGTGTTTTGGATTTGGTGCGTGTGTGGCTCACGCGGGTAAGTACTGAAGGGATGTGTGGTGTGTTACACATGATACATTGTGAGGGTATCACAGAATGCCAAACCGCATAAGGAGGTTTTTGGGCTGGATTGGTATGTTTGGTGGTTGACACAAGGCCCACAACCCAATATACAAGGGTTTCCAATTGTAACAGATTCGACACCCAAATACCTACACCCTATGAAAGGTTAACCCGTTTTGTGCATCCATATTCTCAAGAAGCTTTTTTTTTTTTGTTTTCTACTTTTGAAGGTGGGTTTGCCCATGGAACAATAAAATTTTTTGAAAACTATTTTCTGAAAACTAGAACCAGACAAGCTGTTGACTTTTTTGGGAATCATCTTTGCTTCTAGATTTACAAAAATACCAACCCTTATTACCCTATAGCTCATTTATACTTATTAACATTTTTTTCCTGTGATTGGGAGAAGAACGGCTCGTCTCTAGTTCAAGGGTTTGAACTAAACCAGGCACTTTGATCTTCGAGATTGTGACATCCACGTACTCACACTCCCAATGTTGGGTCTATAACATGGGTGATTGGGCTGCTCAATCCTTACCCACTCACACGCCCAATGTTGGGTCTATAATATACGTGATTGGACTGCTCAATCCTGTTTAAATTCGAACGGGAGACAAATATATTGAGGGAGATGAATGGAAGATAGTAGAAAGATATTAAAGTCTTTTTTGGCAATATTACTTTTTAGTATAAAAGTTAAAAAGTCATTAAAAAAATCAAAAAGTTAACAACTTATACTAAGGCCTTGTTTGGGAACAAATTTTTTTAGTAACTTTTTGATTTTTAGGCTAAAATATGATATAAAAAAAACTAGTATGTTTGAGATGAATTTTTAACTTTTTATGAAAAGATGTGCAAAAAATAGAGAGAGAATGAAATTTTTGATTTTTTGATATAGGTTATTGACTTTTTGACTTTTTTAGTAACTTTTGACTAAAAAAATCACTTGCCAAACGAGGCCTAAAAAGTCAAATATTCTCTTTTTTTTCTCTATTTTTGCACATTTTTTCATAAAAATCAAAAAATCATCTCAAAAATACTAATTTTTTTACATTATATTTTAACCAAAAAGTCAAAAGTTACTAAAAAAAAATTTATTCTCAAATGAGGCCTAAGAGCATCTCCAATGGTTAACTTTTTTTTTTCATCAAATCTGAATAAAAAAAGAACCATTTTCTCAATCTAATATAGGCTGCTCCAATAGTTGTCATCAAAGGCAGGGTTGTCATCAAAGGCAGGGGTCGACGGGTGAGTTGACTGACCGGTCGACCGGTAAGGCAAATAATTTTTTGTTTTTTACTTGTTTGAACCTGAATGTTTGAACTGTTTGAACCTTTTATCGGTCGACCGGTTGGTCAACTGGCCGGACGTCCAACAGGTTGACCGCGACCCCACTTGCAACGTTACAACACAATGAATTAGTGAAGGTTCACGCAGATTCTCAATTTGATAAAAAATTTGCTCCGTTCTCAGTTTGATATCTGTTTGATGAAACCATTGGACAAAAAAAAGTAACATTTTTCATCAAATTTAAATTTGATACTAAATTTGATTTACCGTTGGAGATGGTCTAAGTTAGCATTTGGTACATTAATATTCGAAGATAATTTCATATATAAGCATTATTATGGAACACCCCCCCCCCAAAAAAAAAAAAAAAACAAAAATAATAATAATAATAAAAATAAAAATAAAATAAAATAAAAAAGAGTGAAAAAGCGGCAGATGGCTACAATGATTAGTGAAGATTTACATATTATCCCAGTTGAGAGAGAGAGAGAGAGTAATGTTTATTTTATTAAAAAAAGTGGGCTCATAAAAAGTGCTTCCAAACATTTGAGTTGCGTGTTCTACAATGGTTTCACAATTGGACGTAAAAGTAGACCACAAATAATGAATAATTTTATTATTCTCTTATGTGAAACAATTATAATAATTATTATTTTTGAATTAGTTTACTATTGTAGTTTGGGAGGATTGCGACGACGGATTCTCAGATACCCAAACTTTCCTGCACCCGGAGACGAACCTTCGAAAAGAAACGGCAAGTAGCCTGTGGCAGCTTTGTATCTCTGCTGAATCTGGATATTCAAACACAAAAGATGCCATTATTTCCAGCACAATATATAAATTCAGTACACATAACAATCATATTAATAAAGTCCTCCAGTTGTAAATTGAGCTACAATGGACTACGAGATAAATCGTCAAGATACGAAAGGAATGAAGTATGAAACTCAAACCAAGTAGCAGCCTAAAATGATGCGGAAGACTACCTTAAAAAAAATAATGATATACAAACAGAAAAAGTTTACATAAATGAACTACAGAATGATGTGGCTGAATTTATACTTGTCATTTCAAAACAAAGAATCCATCAAAATGGTTTTTAATTACAAAACTACAAGTCTACAACTGTCACATCATTATGGAGGAGAATTCTGTATAAAAATTCTAAAAGGATAGAGCTGAAAGGACTTTAAGGAGAATTTGGTGTCTTTTGGTCAATAATGGAGACAATCGTCCCTAAATTGTAAAATAAGAGCACCTGGCTCTGCCCATTTACAAGGACTCACTACCTATCATGTTAATAAGAAAACAAGAACTATTTGGATCATTTTTATTTTGAGAATTATGTTGGTTTCATAGAGAAACGAGAATGCCAGTGCTTCATAGCAATTGTTACTTTCAATCATCATAGGGTCTAATACACATCAGAGTAACATATCTTTAGTTATTCTTTTCAAGTAAAGGAGTAAATTTACCTCGAGAATGTGTTGGTTGCTCCGCAGACAATTCCTGCCAATGACGCAAATTGTCCCACCCGATCCACCATCGGTAATCTTCGCTCCATATAAAGTCCTGTCTTCAGTGTTCTACATTTTATTGTGCTGCATTTCTTGCACCAATTGCACAAGCCTCTCTGTCCCATCCGAGCCAAGTCCACAAGCACTGTAACTGTAATGGCACTGCAGAACAAGGTAGTGTATCAGCAACTACAATCCATTTTGCCTTCCTTGTTTTACTTCAGTATTCCCAAAAGCATTGCAGTCCTTGGTTCTCAATTGATAAATGTGAAAGACAATTGATGCAGAACTGTCACTAACATGTGCTCATAAAACACAAAACATTCTCTTACTTGAGACATGATAGCTGAACAAGCTTTTGATTATAAGTGATAAAAACTCAGTATTGATCATCCAAAGAAACAAAGTATTGTAAGTGGGAAACACCACCAACGAAATTTTTTAATCCAGGAGGAAGCCTGCATGACCAGAAATATGCAAGTACCTGATACATTAATTCTCCAAGAGCCGTGAGTTGCTCATCTGATGCAGCAGAAGTTAACAGAACTTTGAAGGCCTACACATCAAATATCATAGAAGGGGAACTCAGTTATTAAAATTATACGTGCATAATCCACATCAAGAGGTAGATGATTTTATCTTTTATGCATTTAGAGGGTTCTCAATAGTGTGCTGGAAGCTGAATGGCTTTATACTTTTTTGAGGGTATCAATGGTTGGTAATCCATGATATGTGATGCCCACAGTGCCTTCTACCCTAAGCACGGATACGGACACATTGACACGTCAATTTTGTAAAAAATGGCGGACACAATACGTGGGGGGGACCCGAACAAAGATTCTGCCATGAAACAAACCCAATGCCCCAATAATCAAATAGGTTGTCAAATTAAAGTTACAAACCTTCACTCGGAAATTCTCATACATAGGATGTCTTGCAGCTGCTCTAACTCCATAACTACGCTTGTGGTCAATGATTGTGACTGCATCATCGTGATCAACATACTGCTCCAAAAATTTCTCACCTAGCATAGAATCTGGAAGCTGCTTACAGTAAAGAGCTTCATATCTACATAAACAAAAACAAACAAAAATTAAATACAATTAGAGGAGCTTTAACTCGCTTTAATGGAAGCATCATTCTTTCCACGTGCTTTATTTCTAAATATCGGCACAAGCTGAAAATGTATACAGAGGTAAAAAATAATATCAAAATGAAAAAGAAAAGGTGTGGGGACAAGCAGACAGCTCACGAAAACTGATACATCAGACTGACCAAATATACCACAAGATTAACTACATACATTACTCCACATCTAAGATGCTCGTGCAATTAACAATACCTGTGAGGCAACAGGTTGCACAAGTAATCTAATGAAGCCTCAGCTCGGAGTAGCTCAACACCATCCTCATTCAATTCATCAATGTTCCCATTTGCACTTGACAATGATTGGGACAACATTGTAGAGGCAATAGACTTTATCATCTTTCGACCAATAAAGGCCCCCACTCTTACAGATCCATAGTCTGCACCGCCAATGCTGGAAAAAAAATATATCAAAATTGTCATTGAAGTTGAGGAAACTTTTTTCCAATTTTCCTTTTTGTGGTGTAGGAACAGGGGGTTGGCAGAGAGGAGTGCATGATTTTCTTGCACGGCATGGGGAAGGGAATATGTTTCAGTATGAAGAATTTTATGATGTTCCAAGTTTTTATATGGGCTCATTTTAAGTGATCAATGGCCCTCCCCTCTGAAGCAAACTATAGAGTTATGTTCTAAACAAAATTCCTTTTTGTCGTTAAAATAAAACTAATGCATTATGAGACTTCAAGATCTTGCAAAATTGGAAGATGCGAACAAAAATGAAAAACAGGAGTATATATGCATGTGAATTATGTTGTGTGTTCAGGGTTGATCTATGCCAGACAGGTGTTTGTAACAAGAGGTCCACGTAAAAGAACAAGAATAGAGAGAGTTCCCCAATAATAAACTAGCAAAAAAGGATTAACATGATCCATGTAAGAACACAACTGGTGCCTTAAATAGCACAATTTAGGTAAGCTCTAGAGTGAATAATCATCCATAAAAAAATTAAGCATCATTAATTACTAAACGGCCCATCACTAACTCACAAAGAAATATTAAAACAAAGCATGAAAGACCTTGTACCTGTGTCTTATTCCTGAATCAATTCCCCAAAACCGTATATGACTAGGAATAGCCACAAGCCCTATTACCTCAGCAGGCTGCATAATTACAAGCACAACTTTTAGCCAGAGTCCTTACATAAAAAATAATATTAGCAGAGTTGTTTTCTAGACTACTAATGACACATACCTGACAAATCATAGCAAGAAGTTTGTTGGCTTCACCACACGCTGAAGTCATCTGATCCATCACACCACATGGAGCTCCAACTACATGATTCTCTGCCTATCAAATAATTTCTACGTAAGCTAAGAAAAGAACTTTGCACATGGGATGTCAGAATTACACATACTAGGGGTAGAAGTGAATAAAAATTATCTAAAGGGAACGTCAAAGGTCAAACCTTTTGGCAGAGCAAAGCAAGATCCCTGGGGCTGATGTCTAAACCTGCAGAAAGTAGATGGAAGTAAAACTCAATTAATTCTCTAGTTCAAATAAATTTAAATTTGTGATAGGCTCAAAATGAATTGAAATGATTCCACATGAGAACTAGGTAACAAAGTTTTCTTTCTTTTTCTCTTGTACGTTGTTCCCCTCAACTAGATGACCAAGTCAAAGTACCAGTAACACATATTCAACCTCACCACATAACAGACTACAACATTAAAATCACCGCTACACACCAACTACGAAAGTGTAACCCAAATAAATCCACTAGTTTCTCCCACAAATCACTTCTCAACCTAGGATTATTGGGACCATATCCTTCTGTTAACCACCACTCACTATTGTGCAAATATCTATATTTTTGAATCACGTATTGTATAGTAAGATTTTCTTAACATCTTTAAAAAAAAAAATGTAGTAGTAGAAAAAACAAATATATTGTGGGAACAAAACACTAAACAATGTAATATCCACCACTCATCGGGTGCAGGTCGCAAACAAATCATATAAGCACAAACTGGGTAGAATATGAGACACCCACAAGAAGTAAGAATGATTGAATAAGGTCAAAGAGAATATTCATGCCTGATGAACCTTGCTGAGAACACTAAACTTCTAACAGGCTCTACAAAACATTACTCATCTAGCTAAATAACATTTGATTAGATTCGAATTTGTGAGATGTGGCTCAAGTTCAAAACTTTTCTTATTTGTCTTACACACAATATACATCCCAAAAAGGAAAAAAAAGAAAAAGAAAAGAAAAGAAAAAAGAAAGAAAAAAAGAAAGAAAGCGGACGATGATAAAGTAATAATCAGATTTGTCAAAGCTAACTAAACAGTGCAATTTAACATGACAGTATTTAAAGTCTATGCAGTGAAAATATTGTAATCACCACGAGCAGCAGCAATGGCAGACATGCTAGCAACCTCCACAGAAGCAGAAGAAGATACACCTTTGCCTTCTGGGACAGTAGAAGAAACCTGAATTCACAAGAGAGAACTGTTTATACCAAATGTTTTTAATGTCCTGTGTGAACTGAAAACGTGAAAACGGTTACATCTATTCAAAACTAGATAACTAGCCATATTAAGCTCATATGAAAGAACTTGAAATATTATCAAAGCATGAAAAAGTCTCCCTCTGCTGAAAATGAAAAAAAGTTGGGGGAAAAAACAATCAAAATACACTTCAAGCACAAAGGGAGAGACTTGTACCAGCATGCTGATACTATTCTTGAAGCGCACGCCTAGTTCCGTCATTAAAACCAGAATTACCCCTGCAACATATGCTGCCCATCTAAAGTAGAAATTATTTAAGTAGAGGATATGAAGTCAGATAACTTCGAAAGATCAAATGCATAGAAGTGACCCACCTCTGGGATGGATCTCGAGCAAAAAATTCTTTTGCCTTTTGATAAGATATTGGCTGCTCTCCATCCATAAAATCGGATAAATCCATGTGCAAATGTTGGACTACGATTGCTTAATTCTGACCCATACGACACCTGATAAGGCCACAACATGCTGATGAAGAAAGAGATTGACTAGAGTAGCAATAAACAAACATATGCACATGCATAGTTTGCATATTTGGGCAGCTATTATGCTGACTCCAAGAACTTGAAGCTACTCCTTATAATGTGATGTTCTAAATTTAAAATTAGTGGAAAATAATATACACTCTCCATTCTCCCAAAGAAGAGGAGAATCCTACTTTGCATGGACTTGGGAATAACTATGTGGTGCAAGACTTTCTAGGTGTATGATCTCCCCAAACCCCAAATCTTAGGATATAGGGATATGTATCTAAAAGTTGAGTTTGGGTCGGTAGACACATCTGTAATATTTAAGTAAATTGTATTTTGAACAGCCATGTAATGTAGGATGTTGTTCTTACCTGGGGATAGTCAGCAATATACTTGAAATTAAATGGGATTCAGCAAAAGAGGAGTCCTATCTCGCTGTCTATGTGAGAAACAAGAAACCATTCTTGACTATCAAATATGAGCTTCTTCTTGTTTCTTAGGCCATCAGATATTATAGGGGTTTCAGTGTCTAATTCTCAAATGGGGGTTGGACGCACCCCATACCCTTACCTTTGTCATATCATCCTGATGTGGGTACCGTGGTATAAAGTCCATGTAACACGGAGAATCATCTATATTTTTCTAAGTGGATTTATTTTCTTACTGAAATGATCAAACATGTACTGAAGAGATAACATGCACTTAAATGCCCAGTACATACAATTTGCAGCACAGGTGTTGAACCTTGTCCTTTAGCATTCTGCCGAGACTGGGCATGTTTCCAGAGCCTCTGTTTACTTGGATCATTTCTTTGCACAGCCACGTGGCAGGCTTCTCAGATAGGCATCTGTGAGATATTTAATACAAAATTATAATTATAATAATGAAAAAAAGAAAGTAAAAAGGCAATTTAAAACTGCTCAAAAACATCAGAACTATTACAGATTTCTTTTCAAAATGTTTCATTATTGAGAATATTGATACTTGGGCTATATCTAATCCATTACATTCAAGGATGGATGGCTAATGGAAAAATTGTGTTTAGAGAACAAGCAATCACAAATATGAAACTAATTTCTAGTTCTATAACTGAAAATTAATTAGAAGCACAACTGAATTAATTTGGGTCAGGTCAGAAGATGAGCAAAAGGAGATATCTAAGACCAAGGTGCATACGGTGTTTTTTTAATTAATAAATCATTAATTAATTAATAGTTTTTAATAATTTCATAAATATATTTCAATTAATAATTTATATAATTTTATTGTAGAATAGACAAGCAATTAGAAATTTTATTTTTTCTCTATTAAATAAAAATTTTGATAAATTTTTATTTTGTAATTTCTAAAACTATAAAAGAGCATATGTATTTTAAACAAACTTTAAGGATTCTATTTGTAATTTACGTACGAATTTGTTAGCCATTTCATTTGACAACCAATCATATGTGCATGAGAATCAAAAGCAGAGAGCAAGACACACACACACACTCACTTCACCAACACAGAGAGAGAGAGAGAGAGAGAGAGAGAGAGAGAGAGGGATCGACTTTAATGGCGACGAGCTCTAATCTCCAAGGGCTTCACCAAGTCTTCGTGTACGGAAGCTTGTTGGCCGATGAGGTTGTCCGAGTTCTTCTGAAACGCGTCCCTCAGTCCTCTCCCGCTACCCTCAATGGCTTGTCAGTCTCTCTCTCTCTCTCTCTCTCTCTCTCTCTCTCTCTCTCTCACTTTCTCTGCACGATTTCTTCATCTTGTTATTATTCTTCCATAATTTTGATCAGTTTCTTAATTTTAGTGATCGATGATGAGATCTGGTATGTATGTCTATAATTTCTTGTTTTCTCTCATAATTGATGAACTCTGTTTGTTCTGCAATCACTGTCATGTGCTTGTTGAAGAGTACCTAATTTAATCATTGTTTAATGTCATGAATTTCCTAAATTTTTATTTTTGTGTCAAATTCTGATTTGTATACCAGGATTTTAAAGTATTAGATTGGTTTGGGTTATAACAAGGCTTAGTTTGGTAAAATAATCAATTATTAATACTGCGATAAAACTACTTGACATTCAAATCTATAGAACTTGAGCAATAAGAAATGAAAATAAAAATGACAAATGAAAACATGTAATTAAAGGAAATACTTTCTTAGATTTATTTTTAAACTAGATAAGGAGTCAATCTATGTCCATGTTATAATCCAGTTTTTTGGAAGAAGAATGAAAAAAAAATAAATTAAGAGGGCATATATATAATTTTAGAGGGGAAAATTGGATAACATTTTCAAGTTAAAATTCTTTGACATTTTGATTCACTATATGATTGCATGGGTGTCAGTGGTTGCATTGCATGATTTATTTTTATTTTTATTTTTATTTATTCACACAATTATTGTCATAATTATTTTATTTTATTTTATTGTTTTTGGATAGATAAGTCATAAGTTATATACCAAAAATATAAATATTACAGTGAGGCTCATTACACGCCCAGAGGCAAACACGCTTCGAGGAGGGAAGGAAGCAAGCCTAGCTTCTACACAACAATCTAACAAGTAGATTAACATACAAGAAGAAACCAAAGCTAGGCCAAGCATAATCAATAGACACGCTTATGCTTTTATAGGAGTCTTACAACTTGATCTCTTAGACTTGATAGAGAGGCTAACCTCTTGAGAAAGTTTAAGATGGACGATTCTCTCAAGAAGCTTTTTTTTGTTTTCTACTTTTGAAGATGGGTTTGCCCATGGAACAACGAATGTTCCATCTGAAAAGGATTGAGGAGCTCCTTTGGGACGTGAAGATTGTCTAGGGGCTAACCTATTTATATTACCCACGTCCCTGACAATTTCTTTCTCTTCCTTTAAAGCCTTTACATTCGGAATATCTTCATTCGCATTAAGCACACTCTTAAGATCTGCCCAAAAAGAAGCCTCCTCATTGGCTACACAAGTATTGAGAATATCAAACGCATTCGACGAAGATGGAGGAGGTGTAGGAACAAAGTTACGCATAGGAGCATTAATGACGTCCTTGCCTTTTTTCTTTTTCACTTCAACCCATTCATTTGGCTTGCCTCCCTCCTTCATTTCGGCTACTTCTTTGGCCTTCCACTCTTGTTTGAGTTTACTAGGAGCTTGGGTATTCGATTTGCTTGGACACAAACTTGAAGCATGACCAAATATTTTGCATTCTCCACACACTTGGGGATTCCAAGGAACTTCCACTTTGATTTCGGACGGTTTTCCATATCCTAAGTTTACAACAAAGGAGGGTGGAATCTCCTCAGTAGCTTTTATCTCAATACAAATTCTAGCAAATGTTAACCGGCTATGGTTTTGAGTAAATTCATCAAGGTACAACAGATTACCGATAAAACTTGTTATGTAACTCAATCCCTCCTCAGTCTAAGGGGTTGTTTGAGATGTTCTAAATAAGTGCACTTTTTGACTTTTTATAAAATATGGGTTGGGTTTAAAGTAATTTGGTAGAGAGGTGATGTGACTTAAATAAGATGATGTGATTTAAATAAGCTAGTGATTTTTTGACATTTTTAGGACACCTCAAACAAGGCATAAAGTTCAAGCGGCACATTGTCGGCACGCTTGAGAAGACATTTTTAGTAAGGGTCATACCGGGGTGCCATTTCATGATAACAATCAATTTGCTCCCAATATAATAAGGCCCCTCATCAAGAATGGACTTTAAAACTTATTCATCTTTAATCTTGAATACAAAGTAGCCATTGTCTAAGGTTACAACATCTTCAAGATTTTCCTCCCACAACTTGTAGGCCCAAGTCTTCACTTGGAGGAAAGACAATTTTCTATCAATAAAATAATCCACAAGAGCATGTTCCCATTGCATAAACCCAATTTTAGAGATTTCCAATGGGATTTGAAGTTGATCGTTCTCATAACCCACCGAGTATCTCTTGAGGCTTTTGACTACTTTCTTCTTAGCAATCTCAGATTTAATAAAACACTCCAGGGCGTAGAGATAACATTATGCGAAGAAGACTTATCCAAACCATTGGAACTATGGCTTTAGACTATTTCTGCTTCAGTCTAAGAGTCCGTAAAAGCCACATCCACCAAACACTCTACACATGACATTTGAACTTGAGCATGCCCTTTTACCTCATTGTAGTCCTGTATATTTGTGGTTGGGATACTTCCCTTTGTTGCTATCTCAATATCCCCCATTGGTTCAAGGATAGTTATTTTGCCTAGGTCTTGTTTAGAAGAGCCATGGCAAATGCTAGAACCCACCATGGCATTGTAAGCTTAAGGGGAATCACAATCTTCAATGTCAAAATCATCATGTTCAAACTCAAGTTCTAATTGCCTTTGCATATAGTCTATATTATTATGGTTTTTATCATTTGATTGATTTGAACTATTAGGGCCCAATTTCTTAATTTCTTACCCATTTTCAGCAAACAGATTGGGGAAAATGGGGAGGTCACAACCCAATAACTATCAAGGATAAATCAATGACAATAGAAAGATTTGAAACTTGTAACTTGCTCTGGCTTCTGAGTTGGAGTTGGAGTTGGAGTCGGAGTCAGAATTGGAATCGAAAGCGGAAGCTTGACTCAGCGAGCGACCATGGCGATCACCACCACTGCGTCCACTCTCCCCAACACTCTCTCTCTTCCCATGCCCCACAGTCTCATCTTACTCAAAACCTCCGGGATGACTCGCCGACGCCCTGTTCGCCTTGCTGACTCAGTCTCCCTAACTAAAAAAATAATAATAATAAATTTACTAATTATTGTCATATGTACAAGTAGAACTCACTATATACAAAAAATAACCATGTTACTCATCACTAGTCTACCTTTTTAAGGATTTTTCCTTCACCCTTTCTTTTCCTCCCTTCCTATTTCCTCTTTTTTATTTTTTTATTAAATTGCAATCCTTATTTTTCAAAAGTTTTTATTTATATACTAGTCAATCGATAGTTATATTCAATGTCATTTCTTGGTGTAATTGGCTTGCATTCTTGATGTTAATTATTGTAAAACCAATTTTCCTTGAACTATTGATTATGATTAGAACGTCATAACGCCAAAGTGCAATTACACCTTGATATCATTTATAGAATTGTTTGTTCCCTATGAATACTCAATTGGGAAAATAAATTATGCTTGAAGTATCAAATTAAACTAAATAGATGTATATTCTAGATTTTTATTTATTAAAATTGTTGTTATACCATTTCAAGTCAAAGCTTTCATAGCCATTTTTCGTCTCTGATGCACATTTGAATGGCTTCTCTTTCTTGTAGCCATAGATTTAGCATCAAAGGACGCGTTTATCCTGCTATTCTACCTGTGGAGAATAAGAAAGTTATTGGGAGGGTTTGTTCATCCAACTATTTTTTTATTTTTATTTTATGCAAAGAACAAATATGTTAAATTTCATCTCTTTTTTGTTTCCACTCTGCCACAAGTGCTTGTAGTTTTCAGTTACTTCAATGAAATCACTTGTGCTTCTGTCTGTCTTGGTGGAGATGCGAAGTTACTTTTCATTGGGTACCAAACCAGTTTTCAAGATGTTTTGTCAGACTAGAGAGTATTGGGAGGCTTTGGCTGTTAAGTAATGCGATTAAAGATACATATCTTTCTTGCAAGTGCTCACATTATAAATTGAACTATGTTGCTTCCTTCAATAATGTTCACAGAAATATTATGAGTTCCATTGTTTCTATTGTTCATTTAACTTTTTTAACATACTAAAGTTTTGATGTCTAAATTAGCTGTTTGTTTTTCTTGTGACACTAAATCAAGTTCACCTGATTTTGTCATTTGCCACATAAAAACATGATGGTTAGTCTTTTGGCTTTATTCATGCAATGCAAGCTTGATAGGTTTCATTTGACATTATTTCATAATAAACAAAAATTGTATTTCATTTCTGTGTGTTATAACAAACTTTTTCCACAGGTATTATCTGGTATCACACCTCTTGAATTACATATATTTGACACCTTTGAGGATGTTGAGTATAAGAGGTGCACTGTTGAGGTTTTTTTGATGGTATGTATGGCTGAAATCATCTTAATTTTTTTTTGTATGGATAATTGGTGTGCTTATATTACCACTTTCAAACTGGGAGGTATGAAAAGGAGATTCACGTTGAAAGCATACAGTTTCCTGATCGCTGAGAAAAACTGGTCAACTTTTTTTTATTACTGAAATTCTTTGATGGCTAGCTTACTTAACATGGAGAAGGGGACGTAACAACATGTTTTGAGATGGTAATACTGTAACTAAACTGGAATATTTAACAAATTTTGATTATATGACCAATTTTAAAAAGGATTCCAATTTGGTATTGTTAAAATTTAATATGTCTCTGTAGTTATTGCTTAGTTGGTTTATAGTTTTTTGACGGTACTAAAAGGAGAATAGCATGGGGGTTTTCTGCAGGATGGCTCTCAGAAGTTACAGGCTCACGCATATGTTTGGGCAAACAGTAGTGATCCAAACTTATATGGTGATTGGATTTTTGAGGTAAAATTTCTTGTTTTTTTTGAATCCCCTTTCAACTTCATTTCTCTTTTCCGTTTCCTTCCTTTGTGCATTTCACTTCGTTTTTTGCAAAGGTAGTTTGAATATTCATGAAACTAATTGCACATCTAAGCATTTACTTTCCATGTTTTCATTTTTTTTTAAAAACCGCCAGTTTAGTTTCCATTGGATGGAGGCTTTATATTTTTTTGCCCCGCCTAGTGTTCGTTTGACACGATTGCTTTGTTTCTTTTTCATATCTTTTTATTTTTCATTTTCTTTTGTTTTTTTGATTTTCTGCTTCACTTTTACAAGGAATGGAGACAAGCACAAATGAAAGACTTCATCAAGATGACCATGAGGTTTATGGAAGAACTTGAGCAACCTGAATCAAAAGCAAGAGTGGAAACCTATGAATCTTTCTACCAGCCGATTGGTTGACAATTCATCACATGTCTTTATATTATTCTTTATGATCTTCTTAATTGGCAGCCATTGTTGCTACATAAATAATACATTATATGCATTCTAGAATAGAGATTACTGAACATTGGATGTGTGTGTTAGATTACCAGTTGTCTCAAAAGCTTGAACTATTAGGAAATACGTCTAACAATGTATATCAATATGTTCAATATTGTGAACATCATTTTGAGAAAGCCTTTTGCGCCAAGCTCAGTGTGTGGACATTTAAAAGACAATTATTCTACCTTGAATGATTTACTAGGATTTTTCACAAAAGATTGACGATTGCCCCACCTACTTCTATGTCCTTGTTTGGTAAAATCAGAAGTTAAAAACATTTCCTAGTTTCTACATGATGGGATACTTATTTTTCTTTCTCTGAATTGGACAAATTTTTGTTTCAAAATAGAATACCAAAATTATATTTTTTGTTAAAAAAAAAAAAAATAATCTTAAAAAACCCTAGACTTTTATTTTTCGTGATTAACCCTATAAACTAAATTAAGCTCTAACTTTCTAAATTGGTTTTTGTTATGTTTCGTTTATTTTTAACCATTAAATACATCATGCGGGATATAAACTAAATGGGAAATTGGTAAAGTCAATCATAAATTCATTAGAAAAGCTAGAGGGTTTTACTTATGAAAATTTAGTTTGGGTACTTGAATATACAAAAGGGGCAAAGTTTGAGAACTAGGTATAATTTACTAAAAAAATAAAAATAAAAAGTAAATTTTAGGGTAAATTACACTGATATAAATTCCTCCTACACGTTTGAAAAATTACACTTACCCCTCTATTAGATTAAAATGACATATTTGTCCTTTAATTTTTATACATATAAAATAATAAAATAATATTGATATTTTGTATATGTCTAGATATATTTAAGAAATATAATATTTTGTGATATTTTTTTTTAAAATCTACCAAATACAAAAATTTAGTAATATTGTAATAAATGTGAATGATGGTATTTAATACTGTAATAAATGTGGGTGAATAGATGAGAAAGAAAAATGATAGTGGAAATAAAAATGAAAAATTTTATTCATATATAAAAATTTATACAAAAAATACCATAAAAATGTTGTGATAGTAATATTGTAAATATAAATCAAGTTTATAGGTTTTTTTTTTTTTTTTTTTTGTTTTAAAGTGAAAGGGCACCATTAAGTTATATTATTGTGTTTGAAAATTTTATATAAAATTTATGTTTGTATATCATCAAGAATATGTTGAGATAGAATTTAATAATGAAAAGTTATAAAATATAGTTATGATGATAGAAAAAAGAAATGGCAGAAAAAACAAAAGACAAAATAGTCATTTAAAAATTTTTAAGGTAGGTAAAGAAATAATTTATAATGAGATTATAAATTTTTAAGAAAAAAATATAATTTTTTAAATATGATGAAGGAATTTGTATTATAAATAGAAATATCAGGATTTCAGTGTAATTTGCCCTAAAATTTTATTAGTCAGTTCATTTGACAACCATCACCAGTCATATATGTGCATGAGAATCAAAAGCAGAGAGCAAACGACAAACACACACTCACAAACAGAGAGAGAGAGAGAGAGAGAGAGAGAGAGAGAGAGAGAAGAGAATGGGATCGACTTCAATGGCGACGAGCTCTAATCCGCAAGGGCTTCACCAAGTCTTCGTGTACGGAAGCCTGTTGTCCGACGAAGTTGTTCGAGTTCTACTGAAGGGCGTCCCTCAGTCTTCTCCTGCAATTCTCGATGGCTTGTCAGTCTCTCTCTCTCTCTGTTCATTGAACGCTCAATTTCTTCTTCCATTAATTTTTGATAAAGTTTCTTAATTTTGGTGATTGATGGATGTCCAGAATTTTCTCTCATGATTAATGAACTGTGTCTGTTCTGTAATCGCTTTCATATGCTTGTTCAAGACTGTCTAATTTAATCATTGTTTCATCTCCTGGATTTCTTTTATTTTTTTCTAATTTTTTTTTTACCTAATTCCTTTTGTCCTAAACTTTTTGTGGCAAATTCTGAGCTGTATCTATCTAGCCAGGAATTTAGCTGAGGGCAAATAGTAAGCCAAATTATTGGATTGGTTTGGGATGTAAGGCTTAGTTTGGTAAAATAATCAATTGTTAATATTTTGAAATTATTCCAATATTGTACATTTCACCACAATAAGACCATTTAATATTCAAAACTATAGAATTCTCAAGCAATAAGAAATGAAATACAAATACATAGAATTATTTTCAAAGTAGATAAGGAGTCGGTCTATGTCCATGTTTCAATCAATGGTGTCTCTAGTCGAGTTTATTGGACAAAGAATGAAAAAAAAATTAAGAGGGCATATATTTTAGAGGGGAAAATTGGATAACATTTTCAAGTTAAAATTCTTTGGCATTTTGATTCACTAGATGATTGCATGTGTGTGTCTGCGGCTTTGTTTGCTGAGAGATAGATAAGGAGAATAAGGGGAATGGTTCTTCTTCCTTTATGTTTTGTATCTTTTTTACTATAACTTGGTGATTTACACATGATTTGGTAAGAGGGCTACTATATATTATTGGTAGATAAAGTGCAGTTGCACCTTGATCTCATTTATAGAACTCTTTGTTCCATGTGAATACTCAATTAGGAAAATAAAATACGCTCAAAGTATCAAATTAAATGAAATGGATGTATATCCTAGATTTCTATTTGTTAAAATTGTTGTTATACCTCTTCAAGTCAAAACTTTCATAGCCATTTCTCATCTCTGATGCACATTTGAATGTCTTTTCTTTCTTTGTAGCCATAGATTTAGCATCAAGGAACGCGTTTATCCTGCTATTATACCTGTGGAGAATAAGAAAGTTACCGGAAAGGTTTGTTCACCCGACATTTTGATTTCGACTCAACAACTTTTTTTTGTTCATGCAAGCAACATAGTTCAATGGTGTAACTTTTTTTTTTTTAATATGAAAAAAAAACAAGAACAAATATGTTAAATTTCATCTCTTTTCTATTTCCACTCTACCATAAGTGCTTG